>VYZM01008776.1:76032-116032 GCA_013398915.1 Dromas ardeola
ACACACACACACACACACACACACACACACGCATCAGCCTTGAAACGCTGCGAGGTGCTTGGGTTGCTGTACTTCAGCTGAGACACAAATCGGGTGTGTTTTGGCTCGCTGTGCGATCCTTCAGTGGTGTAAGCGTTTCTTCCCTTTTTCTGAAGAGCGCTGCCTTAAAAGAGGAAGGAGTCTGTCAGCTGATAGGCCAAAAATCAAAATTACGTGATGTGTCTTCTGAAATTACCTTGGTGAAGTTTACACAAATGTTTTCACTGAGATTTTTGTCTCGATTAAAACAAATGAGTATAAAGCAGGAAAAAAAAGGAACATTAAAAACTGCCAAGATCACAACTCTTACAAATCACCTGACAGGAGAAACAATTGGTTGCAAATACGTAATTTCAGTTTAGAGATTCGGTTTGACAGGGTTATCATGAAAAGGGCGGTCAATACAAATTACACATATGACCTTAACATCATCCTTTCCACTTTCCCATATTTTACGCATATTTAATCACCTGTGGTTACATTTGACAAGATGCAAAAGTTGGGCTATGATCCTAAAGCAATCAAGAATGTTAAGCAGTTCAGAAATGGCACAGCGTTACTTTGCCATAAAATATGAACATTTATGAAGGATATAATAATATATTATAAAGGGAAGAATAAAAAAAAATTCTATAAAAGATTGCTAGATGTTAAAGGAAGTCTAATGAAAATGCACATTTACTAATTCATATTAGACAAAAAGCACTTTATAACTATATAGTGTTGCTATTGCGATAAATGCAGTATTTGTACCAAAACGCTCAGTTCTTCTCACAACTGAGAGATATGGGATTATGTGTCTTAAAATTGAGGAATAACGATAAGACTTAAAAGACAAATTGAGAACCCACAAGATCTTGAATTTTTGTATTTTATATAAAATTCCAGAATGAATAATAAGTTTCTGGACCCTTTAGTGCTTTGTACTGCATGGATTTTTTTTTTTTTATTAGTGTGGACAAGTAAATTTTATTTGATAGCTTGTTGTATTTAAAGACAGTGTAAAACTCTCATTGCAAACAGTTGTTTACAGTGCGCTTTTCAGCACAAAGCTGTTTTAAAGCTCAATTGTGCATTTTGCAGATAAAGTGGGAAAACTAACTGAAGGCTGTATTGTAAGCAGTGGTTGCCGTGGAAACCCCAGTTTCAAGAGCTGGTTCTCCATTACCACTTAATTTAGGCTTCCTAATTGCATTCCACTAAATCGGTAGCGACAATATCTGCAGAGCAAAACTGCATGCCCAGTCTAGCGCAAACCTCTTTGAAACAGGCTTTTTGAAAGCCAGGAGCTATAAAAACTCAGCATGACGTGGAGCATATGAGAAACCTGTAGTTCAAATGTACTGCTGCTTGCTTTCTCATCCTTAGTAACTTCAGTGCGCTCCACACCAATCTATTAGTTCAGTCTACCTTAAAGATCATAAAGCTCTGCCATGTGGAAACTCATCTGTCCACCAACACGTTGGTGCAAAATAGATTTAATTGTACTCCCAACCCAGTATCATGTCCATCTTATTTTACTACACACCAGCAGGTAGCCGGTGCAGAGCCTTACTTTCCTTGAACTGCCCTTGCTCCATAATACAAGGAGAACAATACTTTCTCAGTTTAAATCATTTGCCACTGTTCAGCTGTGCAGCAAGCCAGACCGCCCATATGTGACCTAAAGAGAGCCTTGTCAGAACCACTAGACATAAAAGCATTCCAATTATCGACCACACTGCTTTAATAGAGGAGGCAACTAATATGATAGTGTAAGTGATTCTGCCACTGAGAAGCTCTTCGTCACTGTCAGATTAACACTTGAGTTAAACTCTTGTAAATCAGTCACATTATGCCGGCGGTTGAGAAATAAACACAGACCTATTACGCTTAGAATTCCAGAGGGCTCTCCCCGCCATCCGAGTTGCGCAGGATGCCCTATTAATCTGAATTTTGTCATGTTTATTATTTTGCAATTACTAATGTGAGTAACGTTGGAAAGATTTAAGTTGTCTATGATTAGATTCTGAAATAGATGTACATGCCTAGCAAAACCTTCTGCGAGGGAAAAAGCAGAGAGAGGAGGAGAGAGGAAGAGAGAGGGATGCAGGAGACAGCTTACGTGTAACTTCTGACTGGAAAAAACCAGCAGACCACCAATTTAATTAAATCCCATAACTCATTTTTTTATTAAAAAAAAAGGAAAAAAGCACAGAGCGTTTGAAAGCAAAATACTTCAGTGTCTTCAAGCACAAGACCTCCCACAAGCTCACAGCGAAGTACACCTCCTAGCCACTCATGTGGCTGCATTTGAGCCCTCTAATATGTATCAAATGAATGCTGAAGTTGAAAATAATAAGTAAACAACTGCTCTTTCAATGCTTCCTTCCCTCTGCAGTATTATTAAATGCAGGTAAAATACCCTTAAGTCATACATTATCAGCTCATCGTCAGCTATTTTATTTCTGCGGATTTTCTCAAGTTTCTGAATTGTCTTCTGCTCTACCTGGGCTGCTTTGAAACCAAAATGAACACACCTTTGTTTTTGATGCTGGGGTTTTGGGTGTGAGAGAGCGAACAGATGAAGATTGTTAACGTGAGCGGGGAGTTCATGTTTAGCGGTGCAGTTCTGCCTGTTCATCGGAGCTCGCTCAGGTGGGTAGCGAGGCTGGGAGAGGAGGACACAGGGCCAGGGACTAGAAGACTGGCTGTTGAGTTTGTTTGGTCCCAGGTTACTTCTTGCTGGATGGACACTCCTCAAGATTTCCAGCCAGCTCCTCTTTGGATTTTAGGAGCCCTATCTGGACCCAAGGCAGATTCTCCAACCAAAAATATGTACCGATCTTTCTAACAATGCTGATCTGAGTTGATATGCCAGTGTGTTCCAGGGCAGAAGCAGCGGCCACAAAGAGATTTTAGGCTAAACATCTTTCTCACACTATCATCTTTCTCCAGCAAAGTAGGGAAACAAGCCTCATGTCGCTTTTCTTCTGTTTAGGTTTCTGCAAAAATCTTCTGGACACACAGGGAGAAAATGCTGGAGGTAAGAGGGGAGGAACAGGAAGGAATTGGCACCACTGTGCTAAGACACTGCAGAGAAACTTCTGGAAAGTTAATGTGGTTGGAAACTGTTTTAATCTTTACATTTCACTTTGCTCTTCAGAAGGCCCTTAAAAAGAGTCAGTGGCAGAAACTAAGGGAAGTGCAGTAAAACTATATTGTAAGCTGAGGAAAGCCAGAAGGGACAATTTTCCACTCTGTCTTCTAGTGCAGTCTGTCTTCTAGTCCATATGTGGAAAAGTTTGTCCTTGAAACGGCTGTGTGGGAACTTGAGGGAAGAAACCCCTTGTCTTGGATGAAATGAGCTGGGGCAGAACTTGATCAGAGGCTGCCCCAGGCATCATCCACAGCAGATTAAACTTTCCTTGGGTAGGTCTATGGGAAGAGACTGTAGACGTACATTACTTTCTTTCAGCAGCCTCTAAAGTGGGAGCTAACGGATTTAAAAAAAAAAAAAAAACAATTAAAAAAAATTTGCCTGTCAGAGACATGTTACATTAGAGAAAAATTCTGTTTCTCAGTTTAGGTAATTCATGTCCAGAGAACAACAAAGAAAAATTAAAAAGCTCTCGAGAGACAATGGGCTCTATTCTGTCCTCACATGCATGGCTTAGTTACAAGTGGGCTTTGAGCCAACTTCTGTGCTCAGCTACACACGTGCAATTTCCTTTGGCTTAAACAAAGCATATATTTTTATGGGCAGAATCTGGCCTTTTTGTGTATGGGAATTCCTATGATTTGTTTATTATTTGTGCGGTGTTATAAGGATCAGGGCCTCGTTGTTCTGAGCTTTGGGAAAACAAGGCTTTTTGTAATGTCCACCCGAGAGGTTACAGTCCAGGAGAGTGAGCAGCGTGTGAAGGGTGTGGGCAGTCTAACCATCGGTCCTCTGCACAGCTGTATCTTTGCCAATTACAAAAAAGCGTAAGTAAAATTTAGCCACCTAGAAGATAACTGAATTTCTTGACATGGAGTGTATTCAGATGACTGAAAAATTCTCCCATCCTTCCCTGGACCCAGCACGACACTGCTTCCCACCCCACGTTTGCTGAACTGTAGTCGTCAGCCTTAAAGATCCTTTACCCTGGGCAGGTTCTTGGTCTTGTTTCAAGCACCTGCTTTTCACAGGGTCTGCTCACTGCTGGAGCCAACTTCTGTGCTCAGCTACACGTGTGTGGTTCCCTTTGACTTAGAGTATATATTTTTCTGGGCAGAGTCTGTCGTTTTGGGGTATGGCTCTACACAGGCACAGGAGACCAGCTGGCTCCCCTTTGCCTGGGGCTCGTAAATGGCCTGGCAGAGGCCACAGAGGGGAGGAATTTGAAGGAGCTGCGGGCAACGGCCTTACTGCTCTGTTCAGGGACCACATCCAGCATCCAACATGGCACTGGAAGAAGCAGGAGGATATTGGTAGGTGGGAATTGTGCAAACCAGCTTTTCCTCTGAATGCACTTCTATATGCAGTGCTTCACTGCTTAGGGACCAGCACAGCGCAAGCAGCCCTGTGGCAAGTAAGAAACCAGGGGGGGCTTATCCTCCCTTGATGAAGGTGGGAGAGTGGGGACAAGTCAGAGGACTTTAAGCCTTCAGAAAAGAGCCAAACCAGCATGTTCAGCCTCTTCTGTGTGCTGGATGCCTGTCTACACATCGGCAAAGTGCGGCTGGGGTTCTGCAGGTTTGAGAGGGAAGGGTTTCAGGGCAGGGAGCAGAACCAGGGAGCAACTGCTCTCTGTCCCTCGCCACCCCTGGCGCCTTTCCCAGTGGAAGTCAGAGTGGGAATAACATACACTGAACTGGTGCGGTTCCAGCTCCCCAAGAGGAAAACAACATTTTTTCAAGCTATATGATTCTTGTTTGTAGCTACGTGACACGTTATTTAATGACTGTGAAATACTGCATTGTTCTGATTTTGAAGATGCGTACATCTTTGGAGGACCGCTCTCATTTTTCTAAATGCTTTTTAAATGCAACATTTACAAACACCTTCATTTTCTTGTTGTTGCTGACTCGCTCATTGACATTTTAAGCTAAACAGCATATGGCTTATAGCTTTGTACAAGCAATTGTATACAATTCATACATTTTCTGGAATTAAAAAGCCTTGAAAACATGATGACAATTTTCAGAACTACAGGTTTTTTTCTTAAGACTAGGAGATCTGTGAGGTCTATTCTTAATTTTTACAGATTTTTCCAAATGATCCAAAAAGAGTTACTCAGGACATCCCATTTCCTGGCTGCAAAATAGCAGTAACAACACAGGTGGATATTTAGATGTTTAATTCCCACGTGTGTTCAATATGCTCTGCGGTCTTTAGATGGAAGGGTATTACTGGAGTGTAAGGTATTAATTATTGTTATCAGCATCTAAGACATCTCTTGCCAAAGATTTAAATCAGCTTCCCCTGGAAACGTAGGAAATCAGATTTAAAAAGACCTCCTGCATCAAGTTCAAACCCCAGCTTTTGCTGTCAACCACACATCACGTAATTGGTTTCATGAAGTGCTCGAGTTTCACGCTGGAAACAGCGAAGTTTCTTGCTCCCCCTACTCTTGTTGGAGGGCTGCTCCAGGATTTCATTCCAGCACTTCCTCCTAATTTCCTGTTTGAGTTTATTCATGGCCATCTTATAACCATTTGTTCTTATGTCAACATTGCCCTTTAAATAGCTCTTCTCCCTCCTTGTATATTTATAGACAACAGTTATGTTCCCTCTCAGCCTTTGTTTTATTTGTGTAAACAAGTGAAGCACTTTTAGTCTCCCTTATAGCCTCTCCTCCTCCTCCCAGTACACCTTCTCAGTGCTTGTCCCAGTTTGCATTAATTTTCTTGCACATGGGTGACCCGAGTTGTACACTGTGTGCCTGTACTTTGTCTAGAGCAGTAGCATTCCACAAAAAACAGAAGAAAACCCCACCAGTGCCAGATAACTCTCCCTCATCACACTTCTGTTTTATAGGCATGACTTATCTGAGGCTCACAGCCCACTTTTATTAGCAAGGAGTGTGATCCAAATCGTTTAAGTACCTAACTCATATCTCTCTTTTTAGCTAACTGCCGAAGCAATGCCATCCACCCAAACCCACCTAAACCCACTGCTTCATTATTTGTCTTCTGAAGTCTACCATCGTCAGGCTATACTCCTGGATTTCACCTGGCCCCTTCCCATTCCTTTGCTTCCCAGTCCTCTGCTTCCCATTCCTCTCCTTGCATTATTACAACTCGATACTGGTTGTTTTTCCTAGCTTTGTGTAATCAGCAAATTTCTATAGCACATACTTCCTTTTCTGTAGTGTGGTTATTAATGAAAATAATGACCCTACAAAATGATCAGTCCTAAGAGCAGTCTGTGTAGGACTCCACTACTAATCTCTGCCCATCCCAATAGATCCTTTTTCAGCACAACCCACAGTCACCTCTTCTTCAGTCAGTTCCTTACAGATCTTTGCTTTCTCTAGTTTAAATAATACCCCTCCCCCCTGCAACGCCCTATAATATGATTTACGGATGCCCACAGGATTGAGATCTATTGTATTTCCTTTCTTTGAAAAAACCCATTATTTATGAAAGAAAGTTATGAGAGCAGTATGGCATGATCTATTTTTGGTAAAAACCTGATGTATTTCAACACATCTCTCCTTTCCTTCAAAATTAATTTTAAAACCTGGCATGCAATGAGAGAGTATTGTGAATCTGAATAAGTGCCGCAACAGTCGTGGACTTGGTACTATAATGGGTTAATTGCTGCAGTGCAGGAGGCTGATAGGGAGCCACAAGAAGGTGCATGCCTTAATGAGGAGCGGGCACGGAGCCCTGGGGCATGGAATAAGGGCTAATATAAAGGAGAAAACAGTAGGATAGAAAGCTGAGTAACCCAAATAAAGATATATTTGCTCTTTACTTGTTTATGCTGCAATTACTACTGTCTTGCATGAACACCAGACAAAACTCAGAAACACTAAAGTAACTCAATGAGTTACTTACTCAATGAGTTTCTGTCCCAGACTTAATTTTCTATGTTTTAAGGTTTCACTGGCACTCCCTATTATGTTTTTCTCAAAACACCAGTGAGCTATGAGTTAAACTGAAAACACAGACTAAAAATTACACTGTGGAGCACTGCTTTGATTGGTGGACACACTGTTCTTACAGTCAATACTTCTGATTTCTGGGGAGGCACTCTGTTTCCAGACTACATTTTTTTTAAAGGAGCAATTTTTGAAAAGTATCAAGTTCACTTGGACTAAGGACAGTTCAAAAAAATGTTGGAAAGGACTAACTCCAACACATGATTCAGAATAGGTCCACTGCAAATGCATATTATGCAATAACACTGATTAACTTTGTACCACTTTGTTCAGGCCTTCAGGTAAGGCTACATCCAGTTACGATTTCAGACGGGTCGGTAACATATAAGATATAAACTTTGTTATTTGTTATTTTAGATTAAATCCATTGTTCTTTCTTTCTTGGGGTCTGGCTGGCAGCGGGGGAACCTTGGAAGACATGAGGAGCAAAACCAAAGCAAAACCAAACTAAAGTTGTTCAAACCTCAACAAATGTTTAGCTTTTTATCCTGTCCAGAATGTTTCATCAGTCTTTTGCTATCCGTCCTACTTTTTGCAATAATTAGATACCTTTTTATCATATTTTCTCCAATAGCCTGTTTTTTAAAGTCGATAATTTTTTGTCTTTACACCTGGTGCACAAGTAGTGGGCTTTAAAGTATACACTTTAACTGTAACAGCACATGGTATCTGATCTTCACAAATTGCTAACTGCTGGATGTTCCTTTCTAGGATTAATTAATTGTAGTAATAAATCAATATTACTGTAAATGTAACTGGGAACAAAATCTGACTTACTGGTATATTGATAATCACCTAGGTAAACAATGGAGGTAGCTTCCAAGTCAAATAGTATGATCCTCAAAATCATTTTTCTATAAAACACAGGTAAATACGTAGTCTCTAAATAAAAAATCTGGAGAGCCCCACAGAAATATTCAAACTGGAACAAAGTAAAAGAGAGTTTACCTAAACATCAGCTCTACTCTTTTTCTTTACCATTCTGATGGATCTTTTTTTTTGTATCCATACTTTTCCTCTTTGCCCTCCAGCCTTCTGCTTCCTCCTTGCTTTTTTTCCTGTAGAAAATGCCACACAGCATCAGATGATAGGTGTCTCAGGTCTAATATTCAATCTCTCTGAAAGTACCAGTGTATCAGATCTCTTCCTTGTCTTTAACAGAGACTGACCTAGAGCCTGAAGCATGGGATTAGTATCCCTCTTACAAAATAGATAAACGCAAGTATTTTGTACTATCTGTGTAACTATCCTACAGAGTACTTGGCCTCAGTGTCACACTAGGGCAATTATTGCCACAAGCTAATTTTACACTGTGGCTGCGGAGGGGAAATATTTTTTTTTTCGAGATTTTCCAAAGATCAGCTTTTACTTTCAGGCAGTATTTCCTTACCCTCCTGTGATGATAGGTGAGGGAGGATGCAGGTTCCTGATTGACCCCTACTGTTATATTGCAAATATTTATTCTGTCAGCTCCTGTTTTGTTTCCTTCCTCTATTTCTGAAGTCTCCCATTCATTATCTGCTACTAGCATTTTTATTGCTGTGTGGCCTTGGTTTTGCAGGGTCTCTGCATTAAGTACTGCATAAGCATTTAAGAAAGCAATGTCTTACTCTGAGCAGCTTATAGCCAACACACAAACAGGTGAGGGAACAAGAAGTAATACACTATTAAGGAGCTGTTGTGCTGGAAACGTGGCACGCACATGTGTGGATACGTGCCCTGGAGTGGGATGTCCTCCCAGAGCAGCAGCATCTATTTTACACCGCTTCTGATGACACCCCTCAGCACAGATGCCTTACATGCTGTGTTGTGGCCCTCTGCATCCTGGGGTTTGAGCCAAGGAGCTGGTGGGTGTCAGGGCGTGATGCGGAGTTGGCAGAGCTACAAGGTCAGCTGGGAATCTCTCATAGCCCAGAGGCAGGATGCCATACAAAAACCTTGGGGACAGCAAGCTTGGTGCGAGTCGCCCCCTCACTCGGGGAAATGGGTCCTCAGGAAGAGGAGGGAGAGCTGCCGTGGGCAAAATCCTGGGGGAGGAAGAGGCAGGAGGAGAGTACTGTGCGGTTCACCGACTGTATGGGGAGTGTGGGAGGGGGGAATCTGGTAGTAAATAGAAACAGATGGGCAAGTTCACAGGAGAAGAGGTGGAAGAAGAAAACAAGGCTTTCTTTGGGAGGATGGTGGGAACGAAGGCTGGGAAGCTCAGAGAAGGTGAAGCATCCTCCTTCTTGAGATGAAACACCCCTAATATGAAAAATCCAGGAAGGATGGTTCTGTCGCCAGACCCTTGAAGACATTATATGCTAATGAGGTAGAAACAGAGACATGCTTAATTTTCCACTAATAGTAGGTACATTAACGTTTTTACTAGCGGTTTGTGTATATCTGATCTCAATGTTTTGATGGTACTTTCTCACCATGTTCATCCCAGACTCAGCCGCATTCTGCCACATCCAGAAGAAAGAAAATAGCACTTAGTTGCCAGGAATAGGGAATGGTCTAAATGCCGTAGCCTCAGTAACAATGAGCTATGTATCAATGAATTTTAGGAAACTCCAAGTGAACGGTCTACATAAAATTGTGGCAGCAGTATCTCTGGCTGTTATTGAATGGAGAATCAATTCCCACAGAATCATTTACCATAAAGAATGCTACAACACAAATCTTATCAAATTATTCTTAAAATTTAATTCAGCTAGGGCAGATCTGCATATAAATTTATGTGAAAGTGATTAAATGGATACTTATCCATATTCTCCCTATGTTGTTGGATATCTGTGTTTTTTGCCAATTATTTTGCCATAGAAGCCTCTTCTATTGATTTTTCTTAAATTATTTCTTTACTATAATCAGTTATCTTTGCTGCATAATAGGGCCCAAAGAGGGACTTGAACCAAATTAGTAACGTAAATACTAAAATAAAAGCCTGTATCATTAATTTGGGGCACTGTGGCATGTAGAAAAATAACGCAAAAGAAAACTTACTCCTGCTCATGTGCATTTGCTATAGGACTGATACTACTGATCCAGAGCAGACCCCCAAGTGATTGAACCATCTGCTTTTCAAAACTGCAAGTCTACCACAAGTCGATTGCTTCTCTTGTAGGCTCTCCCCATCTCTGTATGAGTGAAGGGAGAAAAGAAGATATAGCTGGATATGTTATTAGGGGTAATGTTCAAACAAGAAAGTAATGTACAAATATTACTTTAAATCCCATCCCGTCAAGAAACTGCTGAGACCTCTAATTCTCATGATGACACCTCTGGGAGCTGTAGGGCATCTTGAAAACATTGCTGCATGTCACAGTAAGTCTCTAACAGCATGTGAATGAAAGCGTTGTATTGCAAGAATATCATAAGAAATAATCCACATAGTTGATCATTTCCATTTCCATTTAACAAACAATTTGTTACCCAGATACAATTGCTGCTGTGGAGATTCCAGAAGCTTAAATTTGGGATGATACAGTAATTTTAGAGATGCATTTCAAACATCAGCCAAGGGAACTCACTGGAATACTGAGACGTAAATATATCTGCATGGAAATCAGGGGAAACAGGGAATTAGCCTTAGCTGGCACTGTATTTAAAAACACAAAACAAAAATTGTAAAACTTTATATAAATATAGACACTTTTACCCAGGATGCAGGAGACTAATCAAGTTTCTCGTGATGAAAATTTTCTTTTTATTATCGTTATTGTCTATTATTTGCATTGTGATATGCCTTCAGGCCCTGAACTAGAAGCCAGGTTCCATTATAATGGATATTGAGCATGTAATGAAAAGACAGCCTCCCCCTCCAAAGCTTTCTTGGGCTAAATTTATGTCTATGTTGCAGTCAGAAGACAGAAGTGACTGCATGTAGCATGGAGATACTGGAGTCGGTTTTAAATAAGGCAGCTTGGTAACCTAGCCCCAGGAACACAGGCTCAGTTACCCTTCTTCCTCGGCAGGTTTTGCAAAGGTGGCAGGGAAAAAAGCAAAAAGTGAATAAGGAGGGGAAGAAAAAAGACGAAAGAGCAGGGAAAGTTTATAATGTCATCAGATTTTTCACTTAAACAAATAGCTCAGCATCACATAAAGGGTAGAGGGAAGGGAAGGTTAGAGGTAAATATAGAGTTTGGAGTTACACCCAGTTTAATGTCAAAATCCCTGCTGGAGGGTAACTGTGCAAATTAGCCTGCCATCTTCGCTGTGCACAGGATGCTTCTGGTGGAGGAACATGCAGCTAGCATCCCTCGATGCCACTAGGGGTTAATTGAGCATAATGTCTTCTGGAAAGTAACAGCATCTTCTTGGAAGGCAACAAGGGAAAACTCATAGTTTTGCTGTGTAACCGAGTTTCATAATGAAATGTTGCCATACGGTGAATCCTTGTTGCCTCATTACTCTTAAACTTTTATTTAAAAAAGCTTTTTAATTGTATTACTTAATTGTTTAATTTGGTGATCTTACTGCACAATTCCATACCAGATCTATGTTTGGCCTCTCCTAGATGAGACGGGATATTACTTAGAAGTCAGGAATATGAAAGTTAAGGTTAAATGGACTATTTTCCGTCCTTTCCACAAACACCTTGTGACACAGTCTAATTATATTGCCCATTACTGTTTCTCTGTTTTGACATTTTGTGGATCCTCAAATAAAGCACTTAACATGTGACATTGAAATGTCATAAGTCCAAAGCCACGACATTATGCTGTTCTGTAGTTATCTTCAAGATTTGAACATTAGAGGATGCTTGAACAAAACTTAGGAAATTTTTAAGGTAGAAGGCTGCAATCTTTAATAGTCTTAGGAAAAAGTTTGTGGCTAAACAGTTAGAAAAAAGAATTTTCAACTCAGAGTGAATGGTAACTCATTTTCAAATGCTTATGAATGACTTATGCGACAATGGCTAATTTTAAAGTTAGGTACACATAGACAGTATTTTTTAAAATTAAGTTGTTGCCCTTTTGTATTCGACTGCTAGAATAAGAAGTTTGAACAAGTTTTAATTGTACTTCACTTTTTTTTAATGGGGGAAAGTATCCACTCAAACTGTTATTTGAACCTATGCTAATTGAAAAACTGGAATCATCACATCTGGAAATGAGAGGAGGCGTGGAGAATTCAGCCCTGTTTCAAAAGATGAAGAGTATCTTAAAAACATGAGTTATAAAGAAAAGGGATCTGCATATTTACAGCAACTGTTCTGTAATGTCAGGACTTTCTCTTCTACTAGATTTCCTTGTGATTTCTGTTGTGAAGCTTTTGACTTAAAGGCCTCTGACTAACACACCTTTCACAGGACTGGGCACTCCCAAGCTGTAACAAACTTCACAAGGAAAATACACATGGGTAACAGGAACAAAAATGATAGTACAGCAGGCTCCAAGCTTTTCAGGCCCTCCAGGAAAATTCTGGGTGAACATATCAGGTGAAACCCTAGCGTTGCTGACACAGATGAAAACCCTGTTGTTGCATTTCCTGAGTCTAGAAGTTCATACAGGAATATCACAGTGTATGCAGGTGACTAAGAAAGGACAACCATGTTGTTCTAGGTGAGGTTCAGCTCTCTGTTCTGTATCTCCTTCAATACTGATACCACTACTGACTTTAAAATCCATTCATTCAGCAATTGTTCTCAGGCTACTTCTGTAATTCACCCCAAAGTAGGAAAATCGCCTGGCTTGAGTCCTTCTGGTATCACTTGGTGAAGCAAAGGGGACAGGAGAGAGAGAAACAAAGAAAAGGCAATTTTGATAAGAAAGGAAATTCACTATTAATCTCTATATCCATTTCTTCTTTTATATCCAAGTAAAATCTGAATATTTTCTTCGTATTCACTGGAACCAATTTGTCCCTCTCAAAGTTCTTTTACAATTAATATAGTTTTGTATAGGCTAGCTTAACCAGTCCTAGTTACTTGCATGGTACTTATGCCCTGGTTTTCCACTAATTCCTACCATCTTTCATTAAATAAGCAAAGATATAACCTTTCTACATCCATTGAAATGTTTCTGTAGTTGTACTCTGAGACTGTAGAAGTCAATCAGACCTAAAACAATAGGTTTCCTCAAAGAAGTTTCTTTCTTTTTTTTAGTAAATTAATAATGGGTTGAGGGGCATATATTTCTGATATAAGAGATATTTACCCATATATAGCACAGGAGTTGATCATAATGAAGAACTTCTCAAGTCTGTTTACTGTACTGTTTCTGAGTGGCTTACAACAAGTGATTAAACCATTGGCCTTACAACATTCTTTTATATGAATTGTCCTCAGTGAACAAAATTACACATTTATTTTTTAGTGTTTCTCAGATGCATTAATTGTCTCCTATCAATCTTGCTCAGTATTAGCATTATAGTAATTCCTAGTATTCCCAGTCATGGACACCACTGTGATAGATGGAGTAGAAAATACAGAACAAATACAGAAACTCATTGTGCAAAAGCTTAAAAGCAATACAGAATTTCACTCTCCATGAGCTTGAAAGCTAGGCATAAGATAGGCGACAACAGTCAAAGAGGCAGATAATTGAGGGCGTGACAGAAACAGGCAACACCGGTCAGTATGGTAGGTAATGTGCATAAGGGGCTAAAGAGTAACTATAAATTGCTGTGTATGTACCAACTGACTGCTCAGGGTAAACAAATATGGTTTTGGTAATAACTGATATTCAAATAGAAATAAATAGCAAGCATATGAGCGTTGTAAGGCTCTGATTCCATAAAGGGTTCAGGTGATCCCATGACGGACAGCTCAGCTTTGCGCAGACAGCCGCCCGGATGGACACCAGCACACTCACCGAACCTAATGGAAATTACCTGGAATCTGTCCAGGCATCCTCAGTGCTGGCCTGTGCGAGTGAAATGTTGGTGGTTTGTTTTTTTTTTTTCCCCCCATTTTCTGTTACTAGAGCCGCTCAATGGAATTATAGCCTTTTGTACTCGTACACTTTCCTCTTATTTATGTGTAATACCAACTCCACTCCACTACTTACTACACATGCTTCCTCTGACACCAGTCTTTCTGCACCCAGGGCTCTTAAAAACTTCCCGCTAGTACGTTCATATCTCCCAAGCCTTGATGATTCAGACAGAGTCTATTATGACTCTTTTCTCTTCTGTGTTTGGTGGACTTGTTATTCTATATGAAGTCATACCTAAACTACAGGGCTTTTTCACAGGGGCTGGATGTTGAACAGAGCATCCCATAAATTATGCAGTGCCTCTTTTTAGAAACTTGAAGAGGAAGGCTCCGTGAAACATTTATAAGGGAACCTTGTATCATAGAAAACCTGCATTGTATGAGATTTCAGGCAACTGTGAGATTTGTGAACATCTCTGAGAAGTTTGCGCATCAGCATGCAGGGTTCAGGCAAACTTTCAGCAGTGTGTAGGAAGGTTCTCCATTGCCCAGCAAGTCTGTAGGAAACCTCAGTCCCGAGAGGATCTCTCTCAAGCAAAATGCAAATAAGTTTCTCTCTACTTCTTGGCCATCCCTGGCGGAGAGAGGGTTTCAAAGGTATCTATCAAGATGTTTTTCTTGCAGTAGGATAGAAAAGGAATTCCTGAGGTGTGTCCATGCTGTCTAACTTCTGGCACCGGACAATTAATGCAGGGAGACAGTGTCTCTTCAGGGGTGATCTGAAGCAGTAGCCATTAACAACCCAAACAGCTTAAGGAGACAAATCTCCTGAATAAGTATTAATAAGTGGCTAAATTTGGATAGTCTTAATACATCATACCATAGGTTTCAGACTTCCCCATGGAAATAGTGATAAATAAACTCCTGCCCCGTGTTCCTCATGGAGGTGTCATGAAATGTTAAAATACTAGGTGGGGGATGGCACAGAATGGGAGAGAGATGTGAGTTAATTAACTGGCAGGTCTGTGAGAGCTGTGCCTGAAGGCCACCACCAGGACTGGCAACTCAGTGTGCAGAGCACTGTACAAACACATAGGAAGAAATAGCCATCAGCCCAAAGAATCTGCCATCCAAATAGACAAGAAAGATGAGAAGAACAGAGAAACGTAGAAGGGTATGTTATTTCTGAGATTTGCTTCAGTCGTCTAATCCCATAGTCAGTAAATTCTGAGGAAAAAAACCCAACAACCTTTTCATTCAGCCAGAACCTGCAGCAGGTACCCTTCAGTGCAGGGTAATTTTTCCAACATCCGGCAGGCAGCAGGCTCTTTTAATGAGAGGACGTTGACTACCTCATCTAAGCTCCCAGACTACATAGTTATCAGTTAGCCTGGCAGAAATTGTAATTCTGATATCAGTGCTACCACTGATTACCATTTCACAGGTGGCAAAGAAGCCTAAATGCCAATAATAGTTGTGAAAGAGTTAGTGAATGAAGAGTAGAAGGCAGGCAGAGAGATGCAGTGAGGAATTATACAAACTATAAATTGCCTAGTTTTATTATTTTACATATTCCTTTTCTGCTAAAAGTGGGATATTATACAAAACAGGCCAAAATGAGGTATCCAAATTGATTTAATCTGTGGTAAAATAGTAGGTGCATAAGAATTAATAGTACAGTTACCAAAATAAAACATGTTAAAAGAAAAGATATGAATTAAAATACTTTTAGCTTTTGAGAAAGGGAATCCCATTGTATAATTAGATCATGAACTAAGGCCTTTCACCGCTGCAAATTCATACTGTGCACTATTTAAGTGCCACCTCTTGATTCTCCTACTGCAGCTTCTAATAGCAAACCCTGTTCTGCTTTTCTTTGTGCAAACCCAATCACATCACATCAAATTATACAACTAATTAACACAAACTCCTTAAAAAATTGCATATTATTTTGGCAAGCCAAATTAACGTCAGTCCCCTGAAACCATGTTTAGTAATTCCCACTGACTGTAGTAACGCCTACTACTGAGAGAAGGGCTAATCAACTACAGGCTCTCCTGCTGATGAGCTGAACCAAGTTACCAGATGTTTCTGCCTTCTAGGCTAATGAAAATGTCATGCATGTTTTTCTCTCCACCTAGATGAAGAACTAATTCCACCATGGCCATGGTCTAGGTAGCTCTCCAGTGCTGTGTCCGACAGGTCCTGCTAGTTAATCCCGAGCAGGCAGGTACAGCCTTGCTAAAGGTGCTCTGGTTTGAGCCAGGTAACCCAGTCTGCTGAGGCAGCCTGCTGCTGGGGCTTCTTCACGCAGGTGATGGAGAGCAAGGAGAAAGCTGATGAACCTCACCGTAGCAAAAAATATTTCCATCATATTGTACTGTATATAAAAGCTGGGCAAAGTATGGGTTTTTTTTTGTGTATTGGTAAGAGGTCCCATCGGCATTAAATTACTTAATGAGATGTCTATTGCAATTAAAAGAGGCATAACATTTATATTAACATTTTAAAGCTTGCTTATTTCAGGAGTGTCAGTTTACATGAGTCTAAATAGGCAATAATGAACATGATGAAGTATTCCATATTAAAACTGAGTACTGCGTAACTGTCTAGTAAAGTCTTAATATTAAACTATACTGTATAACTTACAGGGCAGTATAAAAGCTTCACATTTAGATTTATCCCATCTTGCTTCTCAAATAATGGACTTGCGATTAAATATGAATACAAATGAAAAAAATGCATTTGCATGTAATCTTACAAAATACATTTACATGATACATTTATTTAAAAAGCTTACAGTATACTTTGATGGATGATACAGTCATTTTCGGAAACAGTAAGCCATAATTTAAAGACACTGTGTAATTATTTAACAGCAATATTTTCTAAGTTCAGCTGACTTGTACCTCTCATCCTAGATGCTAGTGCTAAATTAAAAAACAGTGTATTGGTAGGCCCTACTATCCCAGATGCTTACCTGGCGCAGAAAAAAAGATATGTGGTACATTTAAAAGGAGGAAGGGAATTAGGTCTATTCATACAGCTTTGGTTTGAGAAACGTAGTGAATGTGTTAATCTCAGACCCTACCCCCAGCAGCTAAGTATATTCTTTATTTTGTTTTTCAATAAATCTGCAGTAGTATATATAGACTGTAAGCAGAAGTTAGGCTTTTTATATTTTAAATTTCCTTAACATGCTCATTGCTGTATTAACATCTGTTCTGAAACTCCCACCACCACAGCAAGGAGGCATCAATTAACATCAGTTTGGAAGTGACAGATATTCAGTCAAGGAGGAATGAAACTCTACAGCAATTTTTGCCAGCAAAATCTCATCATGTGTGCAAAGATGCAGTCTACTGGTAGCACCAGTTCGATATTTGAGGGGATGGATCACTGAAAGAATGAGGTTTGCCTCTCATGAAAGGAGACATGCATGAGCCCTTAATTCTAAATTCAAAGATAAGGCCACTGAACTGAGAGTGACCTGGCTCTGGTCCCAGAAAGTTGTGTTTCACTGGATTTAGTTTCTACAGCACAAAAATCTTGCAGTGTGAGAGGCAGTCTTTCAGACAACTAGACTCACTTGCCAGTGAAAGAAATCCTGGAATATTGAAATTTACCCAGGACAGTGTGGGTTGCTAGAGCAGACCATGGATTACCTGACACCCGGTCATCCTGTATCACTTAATGTGCAAGCTAGTAGTTACTAAAACAGTGGAGGTTTCTGGCTGGATTTCAGGACTCACTGCAAGAACAGTGGGCTTGAAAATTCCTGGTATTTGATCATTGAAAAGATACAGTGTTGTGCAAAGATCCATGTCCAAGAAGTGAGAGAACAGCCTTGGGCCACCTTGGCAACTGTGCAGTTCTTCCAGCAGCTTCCTTTGCTTTCACACGCTACGACTTTACAAACTAGAGTATCATTGAGAAACTAGTGGAAAATGAAGAGTGAAAAATAATTTAGGCACTGTTAGTATATTGCCTTCCTTGACAAACAAGAAATAAATTCTTAAAAAGCAAAGAGAGGGAGAGATAGAGTGAAACTAAACAAAAAGCAGGTTTTTTGGAAGACAAATGAATATTTCAGTTGGAAACTAATTAGAGATTTTCAAAGTATGGAAATTTTCATTGAAAATGTTTCCCTTTCAAAAATGAAACTGCTGGTCTTCTTTTAGTGAGGAAAAGGTTACTTTTATAAAGTATTTTCTATTGATCTTATCAACATCTCTGTGATGGAATGACAAGAATCGAACAAACATTGCTGAACTGTGAAGAGCTCTGGCTTAGGTCCAACAATTTTGGGGCCAAGAGCAGCTGTCATGAAGAGTGAGGGACTTTTATAGGAGAGTAGTTATTCCAGTGGTGAAGGCAATTTTTCAATATAAAAGAAATATTCGGAGTAAAAGAAAAAAATACATATATATATATATATACACACAGAGAGAGAGAGAGCGAGAAAGAGGAACAGACTAATATTATCAGACAGTTTTGGAAACATGGGAAATTAAATATGTATTTGGAGGGGGTATAATTGAATATTCCTCATTGTCTAGTGGATTCCACAAAATGAAGGAGATTTTGTTTCCGTACAGAAGCATTTCCCTGTGCACTGGTTTGTGCCAAGAAGAAAGAGAGAAAAATCACTTTGAGCAGTTCAAATTAAAAGCAATAATCCTGGACAAAAGACTGCCATGAAAATCACAGGGTGACACCAACATAACTTTGGCCCATGCACTTTTTAGTCAGCAAAGGGTC
This sequence comes from Dromas ardeola, assembly GCA_013398915.1. Lineage (NCBI taxonomy): Eukaryota > Metazoa > Chordata > Aves > Charadriiformes > Dromadidae > Dromas > Dromas ardeola. The sequence goes on from VYZM01008776.1 coordinate 94,822, forward strand.
ATTGGAACCTCATGTATCCTGGTCTGCAGTTCTTGATTTTCAGTTTCTGTAAGGTTAGAGAAGGAATAACAAAATTTGGTCCCAAGCACATCCATGAGAATCAGGTTTACCCTGGCACAGCTGTGTTCTGAATAAAACCTTCAATTGTATGTAATAGTCATGCGATCATGTTCCCATGGGGCTTTTGGGTAAAGTCTGGAGGAAAAAAGCAGGGGTAATCCCTCCCGCTGCAGAACTGAGAATGAAATCAGACTTCTGAGCTATAGGTGTTCGCTCACCTGTTGCTGGCTTCTCTCTGACCAACTTTCTATCATTCACCAGTTTCGTAAACTTTTCTGGGAGGCTGCTTGCTTGGGCAGTAAAAATAGATAGAGGCCCATTCACATCAAAAATAATATAGAGGCAGCACAACAGCTGAGAAAAACAGTTCTTGGACAAAGGCAAAAATGATCTAGGATATCTGTTACCCCCTGAAAAGTCTCAGAAGTTTATCCATCATGCTGAATGTCTTCTAGCATGAAGGAATCCTGTGGCATTCAGGATCACAGGAATGTTAAGTTGTATCACACTGGAAGTCCATTTGGTCCACTGTCCTGTGAACAGTGATCAAAGCCACACACTTCAAAGGAAGGTGCAATGAAGTATGAACAAGACACTTACGGAAATATCCAGCTTTTGATTCTTCTTTCTTATTCCAGACAACCAGTGAATGGCTTATGCTTTGTCGCTAGAGAATTTCTGCCTCTTCTAGCTTTTAAATTTTTTTTTTTAGTATCGTTGTGTACCTTCTTTTCATATACAAAAATCTTTCCATTTCATTTCAATAAAATTGAGATAAAATGTAATCTTATTGCATGAATTTCTCCCCGTTTTATCGATATTGTGCAATTAACTTTCCGTATTCATATTCACCTATCTTAGTGGATAAAATACACTTTTTGGCAGTGCAGTATCCTTTGAAAGACTTAGGCGAACAAGTTATAACAATCTGTTCGAAGAATTTCGTCCCCTTTGCTCTTTGCAATGCAAAAGCTTCAAAGGTCAGTTCAGATAGACTTTGCACACTGCAGAGGTGTTCATTATTTAAACTCATGGATACACTTCTCACGCAGGCAAATTGTACCATATGAGCAGCTTTTAAGATATATGTTGTGTACATATGTTTATTCCTTAATAATTGAGCAAGATGATGAAGACCCTGCTGGAGAAAGTAGTTACTGGGAAGGGATCATCAGTCCCCTGAGAGAGCCAGGAAGTTTTTTTACAGACTTGAAATGACATAGTAGGGTAATTCCTTCCGTTTCTCCAGCTATTCCAAGGATAATAAACTGTGTTGGATTTCTTCAAGGAGGAAGAAAAATCTTTCTACTTTGGCCACACAAGCTCCACTAAACTTTTTGGAGGAAAATGTTTCTTCTTTCTGTGCTCGCACTGCAGCTGAGAATAAAAAAAGAAATAATGCTTTCCCTGACAAAGCCTTCAGACCATCTTTCTGGAGGGTTCGTATTTGATTGCAAGAATATGAGAAAGTCTAAGTATTAAACGCATCTGAATTTAAAAATTGTTTTCAATTTTGTGGATGGCATTGACAGACATACAGTATTCTTCTTACATGGGGACAAGACCAAATAGTGTCCTGACTTGTGCACTACTGGAATGTTGAGTTTTTTGAGCAGACTGAGATAGGTTTGTTAGGGGTTTGCAAATTTTTAAAAAGGAGAAGTCGGTAATCTGACAGTGATTACTGATTTCTTTGTGCCCTATGATTGGGGCTTGCAAAAGAGCTACATTTACTCCTTTGAGTTTAGCAGATGTATCAAGTGTGAACATGGGCACAAATCAAGAGCCATAGGAGAAGTTAGATTTTGGACTGGGCAGTATACCATAAAAATAATAACAAAGGGAATTGAAAAGGCACTGAAATAAAAGACTGTGATCCAGTTTAGGTCCACACATGGTAATGCATTATTGAGCAGTTATTTCTCCCAGTTAATCATTAAATGCACTCCTATGCTCTTAAAAACTAATGTGAGGAACAGTTCTTGGACAAAGAAGAAAAATACACACAATGGATATTTGAGTAAGAAGCATGCAAACCAACAAAATAACAGCTCTCTGTTCTGTATAGCTCTATATTCCTTTACAACTAGGTTGTTTCATTACTAATTCCAGAGCATTAGTATGTATTGTGTTATTCTGTACAGCTTGTTGTACAGAAACAATTCAATAAATGAAAAGTTTGAATTCTAAGTATTATTATTATTTTTGTTCAGATTTGCTTTGTGGTGCAAGATTCTTTTGATTGCTTCAGACCTACAACAATCCCCTGTTGTTTATCATAAATAACAAGTTGTTTTATTTCTCCAGGCTTGCAAGTTTCATTTTCTTCTGTTGCTATAATTTCTATTCATTTTTAACATGAACACATTTTCCTACAGAAGTGGTCTTATATCTAACTGTACCTTGTGATTTTTTGGCTGTGAAAAGCATTCTAGTTGATGAGAAAAGGGTGAAAATCATTCCACCCCCTCACCAGAGTGAACTGAACTTTCTAAGGATATGTTTTTGCCCCTTTTTGAAAGGGGATAGGTAATGCCGTCATTTCCAATTGCCCACTTGCTAGACATCTTTCTATATTGAATTCGGAAGGGAGTTATTGGTGGTGCGATTAACTTTATTTCCCACAGAATTCTTATTGTATCAACTTAATCCATCATTGCCACAAAGGAATATTGTCTTTGTACAAAAAGTGCTGTTTGAAACAGTGTAGTTGGTGTTGATTTGCCCAGGATCACCAGCTTTGCAAAATCTTTGAAAACTGTACAGTCTTTCTTTTGAACTGATCTTTTTTATTATGGGTGAGTAGAGGGAAGTATGGCTTCCATGATAATAGCTTATCTCATATTTATATCTGTCTTTCTTCCCCAGTGAGAGCTTTGCATATTTTCCATGCTGAAGGTTGAATAACAGGGCTGTCTGACACTAATACTGTAATTTTCAACTGTGGTCTTTTAGCCACGTTTTTTCACAATCAGAGCCCTTTAGAGCCCATAGTCAGGGATTCACCGGTTTTATGAGAACAGACAGGCTGGATCATGCTGGTCATCTGTCCACCTTGCCACTCTGCACTAACACAAGAGAGTACACGTGATTTACTTCAATGAACTCCTACTCCCACAGTTTCCCAGTGTCCCCTCCCTGCAATCTTTGACAAAGATGTAATCAGTCATTTTGGTCTTCATTCAACTGGAAAAAAAAAAAAAAAAGCGTTAAGAGAGACTATAAGATGACCAGAGCTTGTCTTGCTGTCTAACAAACAGATAGATCTGCATATCCAATTTATACAGGTTTTCTAACTGTACAGGAAAATGAGGTGCAACTAATAACATGCCTCTGATAAGAGTCTATTGACATTTTAACTGCTGAAGACCCGTTTTTAAACCTGCAGAATCTAAATCTGCTGGGGGCAGGGGAGCTGAAGTGTTACATCTGCCATTTCTTGCGGTCGGGAATCCCTTTTCCACAACTGCAGGGGCAGCAGCATCTGACAGGCGAGGGTTTCTCACTGACGGGGTGAATCCATGAAATAACTGAGTGCTTCCTATTGCTTCAGGAGCTCAAAGGAAGCACCCAGCATTTCACATGTCATAGCAAACACTTCCACCGCATCCCCAGATCGCCTTTGCCCAACTCATACTCCTGTACTTTTATTTTTTGGAATGTCTGCCCTCTTTTGCTTTTTTTCCCTACCAGACAAATATGTTTTAATGTCCACCACATTATGAATGTGCAAGCAAGCAAGCAAGCAAGGAAACACTACAGGTCTTCTTGTGTACTCAACAAACTCCATTTCCTTGACCATGTCCCTTTGAAACATGTATAATGGCTGTCTTGGATTCTTCTTCTTCCAATCATTTCCTCAGCACTTCCTGGTCCATCAGTCTTTACTGCCATGCCTCTCAACACAATCTGTCAGGCACCCTTCCTGCTTCCAGAGCAGAATTCATTCATGTCTAACTTCACATGCCCACTTTCTTTCATTTAGTTTTCCATGCTTTTTCTCCTTTGAGTTGCTTTAACACTCTAATATCTCTTTCTTATATGGTATCTTAGATCCCCCAATGCTCCCTCTATCTTGTGTGTAAAGATTCCCTGACTCTTTTCCTGATTTCCTTCTCTCTTTTTCCACCCTTTTTTTCTTACCTTTGGATAATTTTGTCAGCAAACATAAATGTAGCTATCAGTTCTGCTTTGGGCCATATAGATGCCTGGTTTTGCCAAATTTGCCTTTTGTCCAAGCAAACCCCTCACCTTTACTGGCTAATATATCCTTGTGGATGTCCAGCCATGAGCTCAAGTTCAGCAGAGCCAAAGCAGAACAGCCAAATGCTGCTTAACCTTTTTTCCTGTCTGTTACTGCACATGTAATACTTACTGCTGTTGGTGACTCACACTTATTCCTGATCTCTCACATCCAGGCCACATTTGAATGTATCTGACTCTGCAATGCATGTCTAAGATGCATCCTTCTCTCTGTCTCCATCACTTAACTGCAACTCACCTTAACTTTTATCTGGAGAACTGCATTTTTTTTCCTTTCCAGCACTGACAGCTGCTCTTGTTTCCTGCTTGTCTGTTGAAAAGACAACAACAATAACCATTTTCCACGCTTATGGGATCATTGCCTCAAGTCCTTCTACTGGGTTTCCTTTCCTCATCACACTGAAAATTATGTTTCTGATCTTCTTGACTTAGCTTATCAATACTGCATGGTGTTGTTCTTGTCGAAGTCTCTGGTAGACATCCACCATCTACTGGTTAAAGTTCCGATGGGATCTCAGTGGTGTCCTCCTCCTGTGGGAGATTACCCTCACCAACAATTCTGAAAGTCACCTTATTATCTTCTTTCAAATCTTGAAATCTCTCCATCTCTCAATGACTGCTTGGGACCTAAGGAGAGCTTTGTCCTCCTTATGTAGATGTCTTCATCTGAACTACTTTTCTGTTATCTTCAGTGGAAAATAATACACATTTATGATGTAACTCAGCTGACTTATTTCAGGTATCTACTGCAGGGTGAGATGAATTTCACTTTACAAGTGATTATTCTTTCTTATTGACTGCCAGGGGATCACAGAAAAGCCAGCTCAGATGCAGATGATTTTGCAGCTATTCCAAGAAGCCTACCTAGTTATCCAATGATGAGGAGATATAGACTATATCTATAGTCTATATATATATCTATAGACTCAAACAGTTAAATTTAGGCGCCCATGGTGTAGGTGTCTACATGTCATGTAGGTGTTTAAGTTATCATCATATCAATGGAGATCAAGTTAGTAGAGTTGATGGAGTGTGGAGAGCAATTCAGCTGAGCATATGTCTGCACCAGAATGAGCTGAATTACTCTCTAACCTCTTCTAAATGGATCTTCACAGACTACAAGAGGAGCTTGGACATCTAGCCCACATGCCAACATCTGTATGTAGACTTAGATGTCTTTACCTTAAACTGAACCCCCCCCCGAACCCATCTGAACTAAATACAAATCCTTCCCCGAGACTCTGATATATTTAGGTTTGGATAGCTCTAACCATCTAACTGGTAGCTTAATTTGCCTAAACTTTTTTTCATATTGCTGGCAAATGAAGCTACCACTGTTACCTCAGTTTACTGTAATATTGGATCAGCAGACTCAGTTAACGGAACTGCATCTACTCAATCATCAGTTATTCCTTTGATCTTGATGACTTGGGACTATTTGCAGTACAAAAACCTTAAATATATGATCTTTAATGCAAACAGAGTACTTTTACTGACTCATGAGGGCAAACATAACACTATTTGGTAACGCTGCAAACACTGACGTCTTTCTGGGAGTAACATCCCTGACAGATGTTATCAACTTGAGTTTGAAGCTGACTTTCTCTGTGAGAAGGCAAAAATGGTCATTAAACTGAATGGTGTACCACTTTTCTGCCTTGTGTGAAGTTAAAGAAACAAACTTTCCTCTAAGAAAAGCATATTAACCTGTAATACTAGTTAATCCAACTTCCTCTGCTGCACACAAAAGAAAAGCTATTACCACCCATGCTTCTGCAGAATATTTTATAAAGGATCTGCTCTCTTAAAACAAGGGACATTTTTATCCTTCTTTTCTTGATTCCCCTGCTTACATCTGGCATGACCTCCCATAATTTCCAGGATGTAGATCTAGCTGTCTAACGACATAAAATAAAAAACCGATTTAGAGAGAAATATATCAAATCCAAGTATCTCTTCCTCTGGAGAAACCAAATTTTTAAATCAACTTGTGAAGAAGTAGCAACCTCTTTCCTTCATCATATGCAATAAGATCATAGCCTCATATTCAATTATTTTTCCCAAACAAGCACAATACCCAGTCATGAACTTGAAAACTGCACTGCTTGAATTACGTGTTCCTTTCCTAAACTTTTTCCCTTTCCCAGCTTCTTTAAGTAGGCCATATTTTTTCTCCAGTCCTGCTATATTTCAGGGTCCACCATTGATATTCTTTTGATGAAAAAAGGATTTTTTTTTTTGTCTCTGGGCTTCTCTGCTTCAGTGTTTGGAGGAGGAGCTTTCAGGTCAGAAAACTTATCTTGTCTAAACCAGAAAGCTGCTACTTGGCAATGTAATCCCTGCATCTGCATTGGTGGTGGTGGTAAGGAGTTGGCTGTGGAGCAGGGTATACTGTGTGCTTAGCAGTCAGTCCCCACTTTATCTGCACTAATACTGTTGTTCTGGAGAGGCAAAAGGGAAGGGGTTCGAAAAGTTATCACAATACTTTTACAATGGGTCTTTTGTAACTCAAAAAAGTAGCATGTACAAAGCAGAGGATAGTAGGGATACTGTGCGCTTTACTACAGCTGGTGAGACTTACAATGCCTGAAAGAGTTTTGCTGGTTTTAGCAACAGTCCAGGACCATATAATTCCTCAGAAATGTGAGGTTAAGAGTAGACAAATAGAAAAATAGGGTGATGGGTTACAAATAGAGTATGTTTGGAGCTTGATTTTAGCTGACATTATACATTTTTGCCCTTTTACTATATATTGCTCACAAGGGCTGACTAACATTTCAGCTGTATATTGTAGATGTTGCACAAAACTTCTGCCGTGTGGACACACGCACACACTCCCTCCTTGTCCCCACCCCATGCACACAGTCGTATACAAAGGTAATACCCTAGTTGTTCATAACTTGCAACAATCCATACCTAGAAGTCTGCAGTGCAGAAAAAACACATGTCCATATTGGTGGATAGTTAAGGCTGGCTTAGCTTGGATATTTACGATGTACTCTGAACTATGGGATATCAGACATGATCTGCTTTGCTTTGGGTATGTTCTAGCTCCTATGAAATGGCAAAATTCATACTAAATTAGGTGATACCTGTTCATAGGAAGAAGAAGTTGTATAGGCATTTTTCAAAAACACATATATATACATTCTATATTGTAAAATGTCACTTAAATATTCTCTACTCCATCACTTGAAGCAGTTTTCTTCACAAATCTTGAGAAATTCCTCCTCATAAGTTAAAATTAAAACTGGTGTGAATTGTGCTTTTCTAAAGACACAAAAAGAAGTTAAAAAACATCCCCTTACAAGGGTGTGCGTGTGTGTGTGCGCACGCGCATGTGTCCATGTGTTTGTTAATATTTTTAAAAGAACTTTATTTTTATGCCTCCTTTATCTCAGCGGAGTGTCTGGCATGGGATGAAAACATTGTCATACGCACATAAGACATGGGGAAAACGCATCCTCCTGGCCTGCATTTCCTCATCTGTTACAGATTTAAGATCATTAGCTCCACAATATTTTGAATTTCTCAAAACCTGAAAAACAGAGAGCAAGAACCGTGCACAGGAGAAAATCTCTTTTCATCACACTGGGATTATTTTTCTATCCCAGGTGCTAGAGCCTGGGCTTTCTCTTAGTCTAATTGATAACTGGCGGGCTCCTCCCCTTAACCCGCTGACTTTTGTGCGTTCCCTTCCCGGGTGACTACTGTTTCACTGTTCTACCTCATTCACTTATGGTTGACCTGGAGCTCCTGGGTTAAGCTTCCCCACTGGTATTCAACCTTGGACCTTATTATTGTTCTACTTGTCTGACCTCCGATACACTAAATTCTAACAAGGTGATCTGAAAAAAATCACTCATTTTTTCTGTGTGGTTTCATGGCTCGTCTTTTTACTGCTCTCGGCTGATGTTCTTTTCTCCACTTCAGACCACCAAGTGCTCTGCTTTAGTTTGTCAATTTATAGTGCTGTCATGGTTTCAAATGCTGCAACCATTGTGTAGAATATACTCTCCTGACCTCTGAAGCAACTTTCTGTATTTCAATTGTTAACTCATTAGGGTTTGGAAGAACAGCTGAAAAGAGAATGGCCTTTTTCCCACAATTTCTTCCAATGAGCTGCTTGAAGAGTCATCACAATCCAGGATTAAGAGAAATCAAGAGGATGCTGCTAAAAATTAGCTCCAGTTATTTTCCATTCTTGTCTAAAGGAAACAAACAAAAGCCCTCAATCCTGAACGATACTGATGCTCTTCTTCATCAGTTCACTACTAAGATAGAAGAGTAACACATTAATAAAGCTAGTAATGAAAAGATAATCTTCTGATTTGCATAATTCAGATTCTTTGCCAAAGAATGCCAAAATATAGACAAAATATGTTCTTTAACATCATTTTTATATTTCACTAGTTTTACTGTCCACAAGCAATCCGTTGTTTGCAGTAGTCCTTTGTCTTTGGATCGTGAGCCCTGAACTGACTTCTCCCAAGTTTTTCTAAGAAATACTGAGTCCAATCTTCCCCTTTCAAAATGCCTTTAGAAGAGAGAGGAATAGAGAAGTGAATGGAAAGTACCACCAGATTTCACCCTGAAGTCAGCTCCCTCTCTAGACAGCAAGAGTGCAGTCATAACCATGGCTATTAAAAACAAACAAAAAAATCTCCTTGCCTTCCTTTTTTTCCATTTAAGTGGAGAAATCACCTTGCTCACTGAGCAAATAGAGAAGTGCTTTTGCCATTTAGGGACAGCTTTACAGCATTAGCAAAAAGTTCATAATTTTCATAGTCTGAATTTTCAGATTAATGCACAACATCTTATTTCTGAGGTTTCTCTCTGCAACAAAGACTGAGCCACCCATTTCTGAATGGTAAAAACAGCCAATGGTTTTGCCATTTTAAATAATTTAGCATGGTTTCGAGCTTAACAGTTCTAAACATGTAACACCTAGTTACATGTGCACAATTTCTTTTAAACAAAATGTTTTGAATGATTTTTCTGTCTTTTCTCCAGCATCACAGGTGTTTAGCTCTACCACAAATTTTGATATCAACAGAAAAAATGAACTTTTAGTCCTCATGGCAACTATGTTGAGACTTTAACAAAATACTTCATTTTGAGAGACTAATTGGTACAGCGTTCTCCCAGGTAGCAATAATCGTGGCTGCACAGTTTTCTGATAACATGAAATACTTGAATGCATCCTTCATTTTTGTGTCAGAGAATTGTAAATAACAACAGCTTGCACTCTTGTAGGTCTCATCATCAAGGGCTTCAGAGTACTTTGCAAAAAGTAGTTTAAACTTCACAGTTTCCCAGAGGACAAGGCTGGCTTGGGTGTATTTCTACTGATTTAAATTAGCACGATACAGGAATAACCTTTTTCTTCTCGATCCTATAATACCCTTTTTACAGATGGGTAAATTGAGGTACTGGCTAGCAAGTGTCTTATCCAAAGCCATAGTCTGCGTCAGTACAAGAAATGCAATCGGTATCTGACTCTTCAGCCCTCTGAATCATGCTTGATGATTTGAAATTTAACAGTTTTGTTCAGTATAAGTCCACTTGCTTCAAAAGACTCTCTTTTCAACTGTGTATATAAGCAATATTAGCATAAGGTTTAAATAATTAAGAAACCAGAAGTCAATGACTATTTTAATAGAGTTAAAATGATGGTACAAAGTGGAAGGAATATAATCATTGTGGAGCTGATACTGCCTAAAAACAATGGATGCATTTGATTGCCTATGTCAAACACCATTAGACTTTTTACTTTAATAAAACAATAAAGCCAATACTATACAGCAGCTTAAATCAATTTCCCCAGAATGATATTACGGCTGCCAGATCTTCCAAAGTTGTAGAATATTTCTTTTCTGAAGAGGTAAGGAGCTCTCAAATCTTATTGTTCCATTTAAAAAAATATATATTTGCATGGATGATAAAATGGTATCAGAAAGTAATTTGTGTTAGTGTTTGTACAAGTAATTGCAAAAAAAAAAAGCTGGCTGATTGTGTTGCTGTGCTTCTGCATCATTGTTTTTAACAGATGGTTTACTATTACGACTGCCTTTACTTCAACAAGACTTTATAACCTTGGAAGATTTTTTGTCTGTTTGTTTGTTTGTTTTGCTTGGAGTTGTAGTGCACCATTTGTGTTTTAAAAGTTTATGTGGGTTACTTTGTCAGTGCTTTGAATCTCAGTTAAATTCTGGTCTCTTATGGTGCTGGGATAGTAAATCTGTGCTTGATCTGGACCCAAACGTATTTTGACTGTAAATAGAAAGTCTTCTTTTATGAGGATGTTCACTTCACAGCTTGAGCAGTGTAATTTTTATACAGGTCTCAGCAATCAATAAAAAAGCCACAGGAGGAATGATTTATCTTGTTGGTTACAGAGACTGTCACCGAGAGAAATTGTAAAAGATCAATTTACACAACCTGGTGTGAGAACGTTATTGATATAACACGGCTGATCAGTTTCTGGTAGTCTATGGGCAGACGAGGAGGAGAGAGCCCTGCCCTCGAATAGGGCCACTCACCAAGATCTTAATAGACTCGCTGGTCCATAAAATGGACACGAAGCCAATGAAGGGAGAGATTCTGTGCGCTCATGGTACACTGACTGGCCTGCAGGAAAATGGATTGGCTCAGCTCCGATTAGTTAGTTAAGCAGTGTCATGCATCCTCCTCCTTTTTTTTTTTTTTTTTTTTTTTTTTTCCCCCCCCCTTCTGTGGGCACNNNNTCCCCCCCTCCTACTGTGAGAACTGTTCACTTGGAGACTCACTGGCTTAATTACAAAGGGCCCTTTTAACTACAGGTCACAGGAGTTGGCTCACTTGACAGGAAATAAGGAAACAAGCTACCTTCCTGGAAAAAAAAAGAAAAAAAGAAAATCAAACTTCCACTCCTCAAATTAGTTAAATGAAGCTTATCAGCACTTGTTAGTTGATCCTTTGACAGTCTGTTAATTGGAGCTGGTACATTAAGTTATGTTATAACCAGCAGGACATATGATTAAAAAATAAATAAATCTACGGTTAGGCCACATGGCATGTGTTGGTGGAGAAAACAAAGTAAGAACAATGTTGATCTTTGCTGTAAATATCACAGCTCAAAAGACATTTATAGGATATTTTCTTTCTTATTCTGTAGAATTAAATTTTATTCTAACTGAAGGGACTTCTTTGGATCAGAAAAGAGCTTCTCTGTAAGATGAGATTAGAAAGGTCCTCATTGGGTCTTAATTAAAACCCACATTGGCTACTCTGTAAATATAAGCAGTCTGTACCTATGGATGATACACATAAAGCTTTTAACATACTTTTCCTGACATATACTCTCCATTATATTTTTTTATTTACAGACAATAATTTCTCACTGTTATTACCAGAGGGAAAGAAAAGAACATTAGCAGCATTAAGAAACCCTGCGGCAGTTGTTTCTCCTTTGTAAGAAGTGACTCTACTGTATAACTGCTAGTAAAATAAAGGATCCAAAGGCACATCAAGGGGAAAAAACTGTTTTCATGTGTTTAACCTGTTAATTATAGTAATCTACACTACAGTGTAAGTATTGTAACCTGGAATGGGAAACGGGTGTTTGAAAGAATGAGCTGACTAAGACAAAAATGATTAAATCCACACTTCGAATGGACGATTTTCATATGTAATTTGAGTTACACATTCTTAAGTTGTTTCATTTTCACATTTCCGTACTCATCGGCATGTATCAAAGTGAAAGACTGTCTGAAATGAATGTTTTCTTATCTTCATCTGCTGGCGTATCTTAAATACTTCTCAAAGACTGAAAGACGTGTTCTTCTGGACCCACAATGTGTGTTTTAAGAGGTGTTTCATGCTTAACATGAAGTCAAATTTTGAAATCTCATGCATCCCAACAATGTTGCTTCTTTTTTATCTACTGAAGAACACATATAAATGCAATGTTACTTTCATACTCTTGAATATTTAAAGTCCCTATTAATTGTCATTGTCTTTCCACATGATCGAACCAGGCAACAGGCCTCTGACTGTGGCCACGATACATGTCCTGAGCACAGACAGATGTGTCACACACCCTGCCTCCAGTTTCTTCAGGTCTAAAAGTCAAATTCCTTGTTCTGAAAATGGATGGGGTGCAGCTGCCTTCCTGTGCTCAGAACAGAAAAGAAATAAAGGCTATGGAAATATTACACCTGACCAGAGTGAAGAAATGGGGCTTGTGAGTCCCAAGGAAAGGGGTGGGTGGGGGAAGAGAATGGAGGTGGACAGATAGCGACGATGACAGCTAGAAGGAGCCAGGGCTAGGGGAGAGAGAAGGGCAGGAGGGAGCTTGCTCTTAATATGCTCTCCACTTGCTGAAATGACTTGATATTACTCTACTCCCATGTGTGCTGGTAACCCCCCAAGCACACAAACTTCTGGAGTGAGACGAATAGCCTGGTCCAGCTGTGGGTCTTGCTCCTTTCCACCCCTAGAAAGGAGAAGCTCCCACCTCTGAGGATACATAATGAGGTGCAAGGATGGCCACAATGCCTGCTGCCCTTTTCTAGACCTCTTGTCTTACTCATTCTTGATCAGGTTCCAAGCCAAATTTGGTCACAAATAGATGTTTATGCCTTTTTTTTCCAGTGGGGGGTGGGCAGAGGAAGAGTCGATTTCTCTCTGCAGCTGCTAGGCCATTCACTGCCTCAGGCAGTCAGTGATCATTACCCAGCCATGTTCCTCCCCTGCCCTTTTCATAATGAACTTGTGCTCTTCCCAGGAGTCAAACAAATGCTGTTCCCTGTGTCCGACACATGGATGCTACCTGTGCAGAGTGACTGGGCTGTCTCAAGTATGATGGTCATCTCCCTTTCTGCTTTGATTCCTTTCTTATTTCCCTTCTCTGCTTTCAGAGCTGCTACTAAAGGTACACCACGGTCCCTGACTCGAAGTTGGACAATTCCAGTGACTATCCCCCAAATTAGTGGTTACTCAGAATTGCAGCAAAACATACTGAGGAAGCTCCTCGCCAAGATTTTCCCTGATTCATTGTAGGGGCAGCTGGTAACAACACCCTGTATTCAGGTCGTTAAAGCCTTTCCATTACAGAAAATCCCCATGACCTTTTATTTTGAGAATCTCTCACATTTCTGTTGTTTGTAGAAGGTGTTTGATATTCAGCAGAGGAAGTCTCCGTGGGCCACAGAAGTGTCTTCTCTTTGTCCCATGAAATTCCGTTTAGGATGCAAAGTGACAAAAATTGCCATTACTCCTCTCTTATTTTTATCTCTTGGGAAAATGCTGGTAGGCTCCAAGCCGCTGGCCAGGCTCATACTGGCACTGCCAGCACCAACAGACGCACTGGACCAGCTGAAGCCAAAAAAAAAGGAAAGACAGGTGAAGAAGGGAAAAAGTCTGTAGTCTTATTCCACGTAGGCCTTTGCATTATAAAAAATTCCCAAGTGAGCACCTTCCATCCCAAACCACTCCCTGAAATCCTTAGCTCAAAGGGTGGGAATAAGGTAAGCCAGATCAGGCTGCTTCTTGACACCTTGTAGACTCTAGATGTTTTCCTTGTTCATACACACATGCAAACAAAAGCACCTTTCCTCAGCTAATGCGCATCTGTACAGTTAAAGTTCTTGGTAACTCTAGCAATAGCATCCTGTACTGTAACACAGAAGGTTCAAGATTCATGGGTAACTTATGACACCAGAAATAATAAGAAAAGGACTGTTAAAATAATTTACAACAGCATTAACTTTAAATTAACTTTCCTGAGGCTGCAACAGCTAGTACTTGAGAGTTAAGAAATACCTCTGAACCCTAATTGATCCCCTTTTACATGAATGCACTCTGGTGCAAACCTGTGTTTCATATGATCATACTGCATTTTCCAATTAACCCTGCCTATATCAGTAATCAGGGTGGAAGTATTCAGGGAGTAAGAGGAGGTTAGCACATACAAGTAAAAGACTGACATTTTAGTCTTAAATGCTGGATTTTACAGTCCAAGTAATTATTTTCCCCTAACAGTTTGTGACCCTGGAGTCTAATATGTTCTTATATTCAGAAATAACGCATGCTATCCACTAAAGTCAATCTTAGTTCATGTATGTCATTCTGTGGTTAAAAAACTGCAAGATTTAAGAATTTCCAAGTACTTCCTAGATGGTAACCTCACAATCCATATCATTAGTGTGGTTTGTGAATTCAGTCACTGAAGGTGTTGAACACTCCTAATTTTTTACTGCTTATGCAGAGAGATCCTCCTCAGGACTTTACGGAAGAATATTCCTTGCCCTGGAACAATAAGCTAGAACTTGCGTCTTCACCATTGAAGCAAAGATCTATACTGCTCACTGTGGTCAGGTATCAGTTTTATCCAGGATTCACAATCATCAGAATCTGGAGAGGACCACACACACGTATCAAGAGGACCATATTCAGCTTTGACTGAAGCTTTTAATAACTAGATTTGGGTGAAAAATAAATTTCTAGTTTAGAGGCATTTCAGGCTTTAGTTTTATACTGATTCAGAGATAAATCATATGTTGCTTTCAGAACTTCTCATGACATAGGAATTCTGGGATTTTTTGAAGCCTCACAGGGGCTTCTGAAATGAAATATGCTCTCAGGAACTTGGCAGCTGATGAGTAAAGTTGACGTGATTCTTGCTAACTTCACTTCAGCTCACTCCAGAATAGCAGCAGTTCAAAGACTCAAGCACGTACCTTAAAATGTTTTTAACCTAACGTAGAAATCTTTACCTGTGCGGTATAAAGGTCCTTGTATCTATATTTGAACAAATAGACTAGTATCTTCAGTCCCTTTCTGGGGAGATTACTGGTAGTACAAACATGTGAACCGAGTTTCTAATGACTAAATGCATTTGTAAAGTATTTCCAGCTAAGATGGTCTTCTGCAGCATGGGGAGGCACTGAACACTGAGCACTGAGCCAAGCTTTAGAGGAACAGGTCTCCTCCTACTTGCTGTTTGCTTCCAGCAGGGAAAGGGCTGAGACTGTGCCACAAAGCCCCAGCCACACCGACGCTCGGCAGCACGTGTCGGCACTGCGTTAAATGGATAAACTGAGGCTCTGATGATTACCCCACCTCTTACTGCCAATTAAAAATGCATGAAGCCAGAGACACTGGCACCAGGGCAGAGGCTCAGAGGCCACGCTGCTTGGAGGATCGCTCAGCCTCTCTGTGGATATAAACAGGGCAGAAATCAATTTTACTAATTGCAGTGGATACCATGAGCTCTGTATCCCCAATCTTTTGGAAATGAAATGCAGGTAATGAAACCAGCTGAAATGAAGACATTACCAACTTGTGACACTTATTCATGACACACACACATGAATAGAAATGTCTCCAGTGGCATTTAGGATGACTGTCAGTAACTATCGCTCAAATCATCTGGTCTCTTTGGTTCCCCAAACAGTGCTTTTTCCTATGGCAAATGCAGTTGCCAAAGTGAATTCGCATTCTGACGCAGGATGTACACATGTGTTTGTATGTTACTTCTGTTGGACGGTATTGCTGGTGAGCGTGGGTGAGATTTACCTGACTGAAGGCAAAGTTGCCTTAGGTGTTTACATCAGGACAAAATGCATTATGCCCCAGAATTGTCTTCCTCCTTCCAGCAAGGAGCCAAAATCAATGAGGTGTAGAAGGCTGCTTCTGTGTAGCCTCAAGACGAGAGCAGTAGTGTCCACCTGGGTGGTCTTTAAGGACTGATGTTTCAC
Source organism: Dromas ardeola (assembly GCA_013398915.1). Taxonomy (NCBI): domain Eukaryota; kingdom Metazoa; phylum Chordata; class Aves; order Charadriiformes; family Dromadidae; genus Dromas; species Dromas ardeola. Next base: position 110,886 of record VYZM01008776.1, read on the forward strand.
CAGTAATATGAACAGTGAGGATGGTGATGGTATATGGTCTTGGTGCTGGTGATGTAACTCCTGGCAATAATGTTCTGCTGCTAATGCAGATAAGTTATGGCATTTTTGTTCCTATGTTTCCTTGCTTCCAGTTTACACGTATTTTTTGAAACTAACTTAGGTTTAAGTATCTTTTATTCAGAGAACTTGTTACATTTTGACACTAACATGTATGTCTTTCTCATAAAAACATTTTAACCTAGAAAATATAAGCTTTTTCGTTGAATTAGTGGGTTTTGGGTTGCTTTTTATCGTGTTATTTTAAGTTCGTTTCTCTTTGGAAAGACTATTTTCGCAACACACTTGGTTGTACGTAGCCAGAGTTTACAAGGTGCACTAAAATTGAAATATCAAAGAGAACTGTTGAAATGAGATGCTTGTGAAATGTGTGCAATTATCTGCTATTAACTCATCTGGAATCCTGTGATGAGCAAACTGTGATTTTCAATGTGTCATTACATTGTTGCATCAATGGGTTGTTCAACAGCTCAATTTAAAAAATACTCAAGAAATAATCATTACAAGAGGTAATCCTTCCCATTTGATTCAAATAAATCTGTTCCAACATTAGGCTGACATGATCATGGATCTCATGAGGTTTCAGTGCTTTGTTTGCATTTGCTTTACAGTATTTACTGCTGATTTTGTTGTTGGGTGTTTTATTTTTGATAAGACATCTCGGATTCTGTTTTCTAATTATGTAAAGAAGCATGAGGGATAATGCTACCATTTCTGATTTCTTGCTTTAAGCTACAGTGACACAGTGGTGTTCTTCACACAGAGTCAAAGTGGTTATTTTGTTATTATGGTGCTACAACATTTTTATCCTCTGGATAATTTTGCCTCTTCTGGTGGCTATTCATCTGGAGTTACCCCCTTCTAGCACTGAAAAGGTAGATCTATTTTGTGTTTTTCATTTGCAATTAATAGAATTTGTGTGGAAAATAGTCAGCAGTATTCTGGAGTTATCGTTTTACTGTGGCTTTCTTTTTTTGCTACTCAGTAGACAGGTGTTCTGGAAAATCTGTCTTTCAGGAGAAACTATCTGGTATGTTAAATATGTAAACACACTCAACAATTTCTCTTCTTAACAATGTCACTTTCTGTCCACTGTTTTTCACCTTTTTAAAAAGGATTCTGTAAAATGGTTTCCAAGTTGCACCATGGTCAGACATTACCTATTAGAACTTGATTGGCTTTTGTCAAACATGTATTCAGCAAGAACTGCTTGTTGACAAAAATAATTGCAAGATTCCTCCCCCCCACCACCCCTCCAAAAAGAGTGTATTTCCACTGCCTTGTGACTTGGGAGTTTTTGCTATTGGGCAATCAGTTTGCAGAAGTTTGTACTCATGTTTTAGGTTCTACATAAACTTAAAAATATTTCATTATTCTAGCTTATATGGTGATTTTTCTTCTAGCTAATCATTCAGGGTAACTGTAATGATTGCATTTTGCATATGTTGGCTCCTTCCTCTGTAACCAGCATAAGCATCCAATTGTTTTGGCCAGAAACAGACTATATTTCAGTGTGTCAGATGACGAAAAGCATGAAGAGGCTTCTAGCAGGTGAATATGTGCTGGTGCATATGTGTGGGAAGATACTGCTAGCAATTGTTAGGGATGAGGAATTAGCCAGCAGTAGTTTGTGTGATGCAGTAGGTGGGAAGAATCAGCCTACTGGAGTATGAGAAAGGCAGGATCAGCCAGCAGTTGTCTATGTGCTGGAGGTTATGAAGAGGTGGGTGGAAGAGAGAGTAGAATAAGGATGGGGGAAGAACGAAAAAAACCCACCAAAAACCAAAAAACAGTGGAGAAAGAGAAAAGACAAGGAAAAAACCCAAGGAATGAAAAGAACCCACAAGTGGAGATACTATATGAAATGCCTGTAGCATCAGGCCGTAATCAAAGAAAAGACAGGATAAAGTGGTCACCTACATTTTCAGGAGGTCGAGTGCAACTGGATGAAAACTGCAGGACAAAGTGTACTATTAAATGACATTGAATAGTTCACTTCAACAATGAAAGCGTGCCTTTATGTCAGAGAATGTATTGAGTTGTGAGACCATGTCTGAGATAAATGATGAACGGCCTACATTGGTTTAGTGCAAACAGAACATTAGACATCAGGTGAAGAGCATCAACAGGAACAAATGGCAAAATAAAAACAAAAAACCAAAAAAACGAAAAACCAAAAAAAAGAGAAGAAATTTTCCAATGCAAAATGACACATCCTTCCAAGACATTCCTGCACAAGGAAAACACCATGAAATAGTCCAGGCTGCCACCATTTTGAACATCGGTGGCTGCTCAGTCATTTCCTATGTGAGCACTGAGTGCACAGTGAATACAAAGAGGCCCAGTTCACTCATCCAAGTGGAGCAAGTGACCATGAAGATGTGTGCTAAGTGTGTTTATTTGGGAAGCTAGAACAGAGTGGCTGTTAAATCACAGCCTAGCTTCCTGCATGGCATCTTTCTTGTCCAAGAAGGCAATCCCTTCACAACATAAATTACCCAGGGTTGGCCTCCCCCTGTGGGTGCTAATGGGGTGTAGGTGCAACTGTTTGAAGAACAGCTCTAACATAATGAAATAATGCAGGTGTTTGAATTGCTAAAGTACTCACAGAGGAACTACACCTGCCAAGAATAGGCAGAGGTACACGAACACATAATTTGTGGCTGCATGAACGGATACCCAGTAGAGACCCTTTTAATAATTTACCACTGAGTCTGTGCAACAAAGTCTCTTACACTGGGAATAGCAACCGAGCATGAAATGGCAAAAAGAAATAACTGGCTGCTCAAGAAAGGCTAGTTGGCTAGAGAGAAAACTTTGCTTCTACCGGTTTGTTGCTGTGCACTCTTCATAGATTGTGTGTAAGGGAGATTGTTGGGGAGTTGTTTAGTTTTCGAAAAAATCTGCTAATCTGTAATTTCAGAAGTGCCAATGAGATATTCACCATGAAATGCAGAAGCAGGAACTCAGCTTGCCAGAGACATCTACCGCCCCAGTCTCTCTCTGTGCTCACCAGTATATCCCAGGGAATCATCTTTTGGTCTTACTGACAACAGGCAAGAGAGGCTGAATCGTTGTAGAGACTGTAAAAGAATACACAGATTTTTCTCTTCTAGGGTGTTTGTTCTCATTCAGCGCAGGCAAAAAAAAACCCAGTTGTTTTTATTGAATGATGGCCATTCAGTAGTTTATATGAAGTGAATCTGGAAGTCTCTGGTGAATGTATAGAAATGGATGTGCACCACAAAGATTTCGGGTGGTACTTCTCGGAGATAACTCCTGAAGGGATGTGGAGCAGCAGCCACCTCTTCAAATATGAGCAGGGATGCCTGAAGGTCTGAGGTTCAGGGGGCAGCACGATCTGCCTTGTTGCCTGCAAGTATCTGGTTTATGCACAAACCGCTACTTAAATATTCGACTATGGAGTGTTATTCTGTCTTTTTTTTTTTTTAGTATGCATTAAATACATTTCTTCTCCCAGACCTCTGCTAGTTTTCCTCTTGTGAAACAGCAGTGTGGTGAGGTTAGGTCTGTTTTGGCAATCCCAGCAGAATCAGCGCCCTCGTTCATAAACTGTGATTACTGTCCTGAGGAAGAGAGACCAGTTTATATTTGTGGACATAAAGATCTGGTGACAGCAACTGAAGCAAAGTTTAAGAAATGTGTTTAAAAAAAAAAAGAAAAGTGATAGAGGGTTTTTTATTTTGCTCTTGGCTTTGAAAGCAATGGAATGAAATGGCTCCATTTGAAAACAAAACTAGCATAATGATGTTTCTATCTCAAAATAAATCTTATGTTAATAAGGACCACTGGTAGTGTAGTCAGAGAGGCCAAAACATTCTAACCTCCATGGTTCAAAGAAAATAAAAATAAATTAAAACAACAAGAGAATTTAAAGTTCTTTTGGGAAAGAAAAGAGAAGAAGGAGCAGGAGGAGGAGGGGGAGAAACAAAAGAGAAACTCTGTCTTTCAGTTCCAATAGTTCTTGATGTTTAAAATCTCTGAAGTTTTCTTATGTGTTATGAAAAGCTACAAATTTATCTTTTGCCATTTTCCCAAGGGAAGCTGACCCAAATCCACCAGCAGCAGTTGAAAAGGTTTTTCCAAGCTTTATCAAATGGCCCCAACAGAGACCAGCTTAAAATTAAAAGCTTCCCCTACCAGAGGGAATATATGTGACTTTAATAACTGAAATGTGTTTTTACTTTCTATTACAGGGGTCAAAAGGTTTCTAAACAAACCAAATTTATCAATTATTTAGAGCTGATTTCTTCTGAAGTGGTATTTCTAAGATATTATTTGGTGGATAAATTCAATGTTCTAAGGCCAGCAGCAGCATTTTATTCATAACAAATTTCTCCTAAACTGAATTTGCTGGGGCAACTTAATTTCCACTATCGTGTTTGCACTGTAGAAATATCAACTGAAGTGTTATAGGGCCTAACTAGTGGGCTTTTCAAAGAGAAATTCCATATAAGCATGCTTATTCAGCACCACCCTGCTTGCCGTTTATTGCTTAAGAAATGAACTGTTACACTGTGTCTGCAGTAGAATTTCTCTAGCTGCTGAAATATCCTTAAAAACCACAAGGCACCTTTAAAGTCAGGAAACAATATCTTAAACTACATTGTCACCCTTGCAGCAAAAGAAAATAAGATAACTGTCAGAAGTTTTGTTAAAGACATTTTAAAATGAAAGACCCATACACGCACGCACATAGATGCCCACATTTTCTTAGCTTTCTCTGAGAAGTGAACACTTTATTTAGGTTGTTGCGGAAGGGAATTAACAGTAAATTTAGAAAGAGACCATTCTTAATACCTAATAGGGTCCACTGACCATGTAAATACTCTGTTTGTTATACATTAGCTAAACATACATTGGGTTTCTGCCTAAAGTCTGCCATTTGGTGCAGGCAGAAGACGTTACGGAACAGTTCATAAATTCACATGGAGCCCTGTTAAATGAAACCAACCATCCAAAAGCTGACATTTTGCCATCTTTAAAATAGCTGCCCCTCTTGCAGTAAAGCTTCAGGTTTATTTATGCAAGCAAATATGAAGTAGTAACGCAATCAAGGTGTTATGGAG
>VYZM01008776.1:121032-149974 GCA_013398915.1 Dromas ardeola
CTGCCAACCTTTAATGTTCAAAAAGTAGTGTATTTGGCAAATACAGGTGGGCGTGCTTTCTTCATCTGCTTCAGGTGAGCCTTCTGGCACTTCCTACCTCTCTGAAGGCTTGTAGTGCCTGAGACCATATCCAGCTCTTGGGGATATCGTCCAGGGGAAGATGGATGGCACTGTCTTTCCAAGAGGTGAGGTTTGACTTCCTGACCAATTTTTACAGGTTTTGATTGACCTTTGGAAAAGAAGAGATGGCAGATGCTCCCTCATTAAGGGTAGGGCTAGGTCTGATAAACTGGTCAGCAATACTTCATCCAGTTCTTACAGCAGGTGCTGAAAGCTGGGATTCTTTCATGAAGATGAGACCTCAGGCCCACACAGGATCCTTGACCAATTGATTGACCCCATGATCAATCCAAGAAGCTGGCTCATTCAAACACACCAAATCTACTGATTTTTGAATGGCTGGTTTCAATGCACTTGTTTGAAACTTCACTCAAGAGAAGGACATAAAGAAATATAACTCATTTCTTCCCTCAGATTATTAGAAACAAAGCTGGGAAAGGGAACATTTCCCAGTGTGTGCTGAGTGATGAAGGCTTTATATGTAGGGACCGTCTCATCTTTGAGGGAGTAGCTCTGCCAACACAACTGTCGTTAAGTCAGAAGAAAAATCTGAAAAAGCAGGTGAGAAAAAGTTTCCTCAAAAGCAACGTTTTACTTCCATGAGTGCTACAGTCTTCAGATAGGCAAATATTAAGGGTCTTCAAGATGCACTCCACTGACTTCTACTTCCACCCACACATTCAGTGAAAATATTATTACTCCAATGGACTCAATATTTCACACAACAACACATTTTACTATGAAAAATACTGTTATCTAGTTGTCTGAGTATGGAGAATAGAGTAAGGAATTTCCATTTTGCCCATATTATTAGCTCCACTGAGAACTCCATATAACCAAAATTACCAAGTACCCAAAAGCCCAGCGTGTAGGATGAACTCAAGCAAATCATCTCTCCACGTGTGGCTTTGTGTGCAAAAGTATTTTCATGGTGAGACATGACTAATCTTTGAGTAATATGTCACAACTATAATTATTTTATTAATATTGTAATTAATTAAGAAATATGTTCCATCTCCTATCTCTTTATTCACTTTCCATTGCACTATGTCATATTAAATGTAGCTACAATTCCCTTCTCACCAAAAATGCTCTCTAAGGACAACAGGATGCAGTAGGGTCCAAAAAATAACAAAAAATAAACAAGAACTTTCCTTCTGAAAACAGCAAATATTGAACTTTTGTAAAAGAGGGCGGAGGAATCCAGAATTGTTGGAAGACATCATCCAGCTGAATGTGCATTCACACTTTATCAGCTGGGTCTCTTACGCAGGAACCATCAGGCCCCATTAAGAAGTACCTGGTTTTCAAAGTACCTCGTAAACTGTGCCTCAGCCATCTTGGGGAGTGCTTCTCTTTTCACACTCAGAGCCAAGAAATTCTCAGTAAAGGTGAGATTGAGAAGATCAGGAGATGGAGACTTGACTGGACAGCTAGGTCACTGAACCTGTCTTTGTCCTTTAGCTGGATTAATGTAAGCCCTGAAATCTTAGAAACAGATCTCCAGAGCTGAGTCAATAGAGCATACATTTTTCCTAAAAAGAAAATGAAACTTTTGCCCAATAAACTTGGCAGTCACTTTTTTTTTTTCCTAAAAAAAAAAAAAAAAGAAAAAAGAAAAGATAGTGGGAAGGGAACACCCAGAAAAAGCAGATTCCCTAGAAGAAGTACTGAAACAACTATTCATAATTAATTATTGTGTTCACCTAGATGCTGACAGAACACAAAACAAATGAAGCGGAAAAGCTGCTTCTCCTAGAACTAGGGTACAATATATCTTAATATTTAGGAAGGAGAAATCGGAAAATGGGAGGACTGCAAGAAAATGAAGAGCTGACAAACACAGTCATGAATGAGAAAGGTTTCACAGACTAGGATGAAATAAGTGAGAAAACTGGCTGTGAGGTGGGGAACTATGAGGCTTTCTATAAGGTGAAATGGTATGGACTTGGTAAGGACTGGTATGAGACCCTTGGCATTCAGAGGATAATCCAGAGTAAACCTTCCTCATCTATCAAATGCCCTCATAATTGTTGGTGACAGAAAATATGGTATCACAGACAAATTTTCAAAAATGTAAATACAGGCATATAAATAAAGGAAAAGCTGATTACAGAAAGATACCTGATAGCTTTTGTCTGAGACTCAAGTTAAAGGGTATAAATAATTCCCATAGCATGATTGCACAACAAAGTAAAAAAAGACTCCTCAAGGAAAATGTTATATATTTCATTTATTATACATCACTCTTATGTTTACAACTGAAATACATCTTTCCTTGGGGACTGTACCATCATTTATTTTAAATCAATGTTTAAAATTAAATGGTAATCCTCAAGAGAGTGGAGACTCTTCAGTTACCAGCCCTTCCAATTGGAAATCTTTCTTTCATGTTTCTATTTAATACTCAATCCAGGGTTTGAAATTAATTAAAAGATATCCTTTCTCTAATCTTTTGAATATTAGCTTCAAAGTTTTTTTTTTTTTTTTGTAAATACACAGTGTTATAATAACTTCATCTTTCAGCAGTATACCCAAAGTGTTATTAAATGTACAAACTGCATTATCTTCTGACCAATAATCAAAGGAGAAGGGTCTGTTGGGGGCAAATTATAGGTTCTTGCTTAGGAACAGTCACCTGATGTGTAACTAGTGCATTTATAGTGTTTAATTGCAGTTTCCCACTATCAAAATCAAACATAAGGGGAAACTGTTAATGGGATACAATGTTTAATGTCACTCAATGCATTGCTTTGATCCGTTTCGGGACAGGGCGTTACCACATGGTATTCAATGGCCATTTCACTTGTGGAAGGCCCCTTTTTTCAAGCTCACCATACAGACTCAGTACGGCACTGTGGGGGAATACAGCCACCCCCTCACAGTCTGCAGAGGTCAGGTCTGGCCTGCATATGGAGCCAGGAAATCTGCGCTACAAATGTTTGTCCTCTGTGCATGTTTTCATCTCCTATTAGCATCCCGACCTTCTCACAGCACGCTTGACCCAGTGTTTTGGTTGCACAAGTTACATGAGAGAAATACAGGACCTCAGCAGCTAGAACTAGCAATGCAATGTATTTCGTCACCTTCACAGAAGATTTCAAAAAGAAAAGAAGAAATAAAACTCTTGGCTGATAAAAATATATTCCAAATCAGTGGACCCATAAAGCCCAAAGACTGTTATGTCCATGTTCTAGATCATTTCAGCTTTGACACTTCCATGGACACTGGTCTGTAGAGAAATAGCTCTGAAGTACTAAAACCTCTGAACTCGGCTTCGTGCTGCCCTGCTCTTATGCACTCATGAGGTCTCACTGTCATTCAAAGGGTCCACAAGGACACTCATCTCTGATTGCAGAAGTAGGGATTTACTGAATACTGTCTGTACAGGATTTGTGAAAATGCACCCTCCCTGCTCAAATATGGATTTTAACCCTGCACCAGAGCTCTCCACTGAAAGGAGAACTCAGACATGAGTGGCATCTTCCTGTGGGGTCTGGCTCTCGTTTGGATAGGGTTTCCTAAAGACCATGGCTCTTCCTAAATATATGTTTTTGAACAGCTCTGTAGCTGGCAATGTGGACTGAGAGTCTACAGGTGATGGAAACCTCTATTCCAAAACCTACTTTGAGTCTGCTCTTAACCTTTTGTGGGAAGCACAGTCAGTGTATACTTTGTAAAGACAAAGCAAGCAGAGAGTAGGCTGCAGGAATGCACGTATTTTCCGAAGGAAAGGGAGTAAAAAACCCACGCGCCGATACAAAAGTCTGCTAATGAGGTCACACTTCACTCAGTGCAACTGGAAATACAATTTTCTGATACTTAAGAAAAACTGTTAATATAATAAGACTTTTATCAAAGATTAGTTTGAAATGGAAGTTGCTAATAAGATAGGATAGAAACTAACTAGAACAGTAAGGGTAACATATTGGAACAGCAACTTTCACATAATTTGAAGACTTTTGTTCTTTCATGTCACATTAGTGACTTTCATATACCTTTTTGCAATTTTCATATGGTATTAGTGACATTTGCGTCTTCGGAGCAACTTTTCATATATGCTCTCCGAGAGAGTTTTGGCATGTGCTGGCAGCTTTCATATTTTATTTAGGATTTTAACTTACTGTCAAATGTTCCGTTCCACAAAGATGAAAAGGAAGTCATTGATGCTGCACTTCTTAAACTTCTTAATAAAAGGGTAGATAACAATAGCTGCAGTTCGACAAAAAGAAAATCCTGCACCTCTGCTGCCTTTCTGGGGAGCAACCCGTGTGGTCCCGGAAACCTGCAGCTATGCAAATGGAAAATTATATTTTATGGTTAATTAAAACTTCCCATAGGAAAGTGGCCCCTGAAGCTCTCGCAGAAAGTAAATAGAAAAAGAATCAGAAAGTTGGTGGTTGTTTTTCTCCCTTGAGCAGACTATTCATCCCACTGTAAGACCACGGAGTGAATGAATGATGGAATATTTGACTCATGTAATTTATGGTGCTCCATATGACAGCCTATTTCAGAGTGCTTGAGGTTTTTACAGTCTCTGGTAGTAGTACCTGCTGCTGAAACAAGAGATTACTCTCCTCGGACAGACAGTAATTTAATAGTACAACTGTGTAGCTAGCCACCTCCTACTGTATTTCACCACCCACTCCAGTCAGCTTTTGATAGATAGGCCTCAGCACTTGGAATATGAAGCACTGTGTATCCTGCTCACAGTCATAGGAGATACATCAAGGGTGAAAAACTGGAAGGAAAATAAATAAATAAAAGTGCTAACAAAGTCAAGTAAGCCCTGGTTCTCAGTTTTGTTGTTTTTAACTGAAAATGTAGAATGAAAGAATGAAATGCCACACTGTTTAATTGGTGCTGTTGGCTTTTCAGGCATATGGTCAATGCTGATAAGGTTTCTGGTCTTGGTTGTTGTGGTTTTTTTTAATATTTGACTACAAAATTCTCTCAATTCTCCATAAAGATACATTCTAAGAGTCAACCTACAAACGTAATTGGGCCTTTCACTAATAAAAATGAGTGTTACTAACTCTCTGCGTAAGAGCAAGGGGTGTGTGAATCTGTCAGGGGAAAAGAGGATGTTTTTTTTCTTCCTGAAGCCACAGTCCCAAATTGTAACTGTCAGACCTGTATGCGTGTACAGGCATTCAGCAGGTCACCCCTTGTCCAGGTGACAAGGGGATCAAGCTCATTGATGGCTGCAGAAAGGTTTAGCCACTGGGGCTGAAGCTACCGGCAGCACGTTGGGGTTTCCCTGGCAGTAGTAGGGCTGGGATTTGCATTGTCTTTTCAGCCACCACAGTTTCCATCAGAGGGTGAAGCCAGCGGTGGATTATATTCAAGGTGCTGAGCAGAGACCAGCAATGCTTAGGAGGTGGATAGGTACCGAGGAACAGCAGGTAGCCCTGAGGTGCCTCTCATGGCTGCGCAAAACTTGTTTCTCCATTAGAGAGCCCTGGAGCTGGGCTTCTGCAGAAGGATGGTGGTGGTAGCAGCAATAGCTCTGCTGGATCACTTCTCTCTCCCACTCGAAAGGTTTCCAAGCCCATAATCCTCAAGTTACAAGTAAGCCTGAGCAGGGCACTGTTGGAGATGTGCCACTGTGCAGGCAAAAATCCTTGATTTTACCAGGTCAGGGAAAAAGTAGGAGGCTCTGTAACTGCTGATGCATCCACAGCATGGCAGGGAAGAAGTCTGTCCTGGTCCCTGTTAGGATGACTTTCCCACTACCTTCTCCACAACGGCTTAAAGAGCCTATGGAAATTTCCTACCTACAGAGTCCAGCATCAGCTAAATGGTGGCATCCTAAATGCCCATCTTGCCTTTCATGGTCAGGGAAAGTTTGCACTGGGACAGCTAATGAATAATCCTCCAGCTTTCAGTCTGATTTACGCCACATAGGCAGGTAAGCTACTTGAGCCATGTTTCCCTGGACCACTTTCATGACTGAAGGCAAACCAGTCGTAAGATGGAGCGGTCACTTGCCTGGTGAAGAGTTTTCACTGTTTTTGGCTGCAATAACAGCAAATGCACTTCTCTCGGACTACTACTTCATGTTCTTTTTTTGCTTCTTGAAACTACTTAATTCTATCCTTTCCAGCCACACTACACGAAAAAAAAAAAGGCTTTTAGAATAGCCAGGGGAGCTCTCCCAGTGCAAATACTCCCATGAATATTTATTCATGGTAGGATTTTCTCTGCTTTTGCTTTTCTGTGAACATTTCTGTGAATAAATTCTTACTCTTCTAGGTCTTTGTGAATTAGCAAAAAGCTGAGGAAATGAATGGATTTTATTTGCAAGAATGTTTGTGAATCCTCCCTCTACTTCCCCCCTTCCCCCCTTTAATTCTGTCTCTTGGCCCACTATTTGAAAGGAAAGGAACCAATATGCTTTTTCACCTCTTGCACACACACGTATCAGCAATTGATTAAGGATGGGACAGGCCAGAGTCAAAAAATCTTGGACAGCTGCAGGTATAATTTGCTACTAATAAGGAGGTGAAGGAACATCCGGCAACATTTATTCTCTAAGGATGCCATCCGGCAACTGCCAATCACTTCTGCGAGGATTGGAGTGCTCACAAGCCCCACTGAACTCAGGTGTGCTGAAGGGCTCCCAGGTGTGCTCAGCAGCTTGCAGAACCAATCCTTCAGCGTACGGCGGCACGGGCAGAGCTCGGTTCTCGGCAGCAGCCACAGGGGAGACTGTGCTATCAAACAACCCTCGCTGAATAAAATCTGGGTTAAGTCTTCAGCCTTCCGCAGACGTCATGCTGTGATGTCCTTAACGCGGGGAACCGGCTTTAGGCTAAGAAGAGCACACTGAGCTTTTCTTCACAGTCTCCCTCTCTGCTTATTAGGAGGCTCCATATCCTTGGTGCTGCGGCCAGGTCTCCCGGAGGTTGCAAGTACGCTGCAAGCTTTCTGCTAATAAAGTCCCTGCTGCAACTCTGAGTCCTCAGATCCTGTTTACAACCCCCCAAAAGGGTTTTTTTGCACTTTCCCTTGCTCAACCAACCCATATTCTGTCTGATACTGCGTGTCCCAGTGTTACTTCCTAGAAGCCTAGGTTTTCTCTGCTCCCTTTTTGCCCTTTCCAGCCTGTATCATGCTGTATTCATTACTGCTGTCCCCTCAGATGTCCTTGAATCCTGAGAAGATTTTTCATTTTATTTTCACCTACCTAATCCACAGCCCTTTTCATATCCACATAAATGTGGGCTTAAATATCTCCTCGCTTGCCCAAAAGCCCCCGAGTCTGATTTCCAGGTTTCTGATCAGCATATTTTCTCTAAGTTTCTCTGTAACAGCTAAAGAAACAAAATCCATGCACAACTCCTCTTTCTCCCTCCTTCAACTCTTCATCCTCTGCCTCCTATCCTGCAGGGAAGTTTTAAGAACCAGAAAACTGTGTTGATGCTGTATTTTCAGCATCAGATTCACTATTACTTCAGGAGAATACTAATAAAACTGTGGATTTTAAAACATTTAAATCTATTTAATCACTGTTTACCAGCAGAGCCTTTTAGATTTGGACTATCCCTTCCAAGGAGTATTCTCTAGAATACCCTCTAGCAATATTAAGAGTGATCAAATGTCATTCTCTGAGTGATGTCCTTGATAGATTCTTTAACTTTATCTTTTAGAACAACTTTCCTTTCTAAAAAAATAAAAAAGTGCTTATTCATTTACTTGACAGTTTTAAAAACTGAACCCTGTTTTTTAGCCACACGGCAGGTTCGCTGCAGGCACCAGCAAAACAATAAATACCTTATATTTCCTGGCCAGTGGCTCTTGAGTCTGACTTGACATGATGAGCAGCTGGGTCCGGATGGCAAGTCATATCTCCTAAATTTGTCCTGCCTAGGCAAACAGCTAACATTTATGCTAGCTTTAGGCATCTTTTTTTTTTTTTTTCTCAGTATTAGGTGCCTTCTTCCATAGGATCCCTAGAGAGCAAAAATGGTTTTTGCCTCACCTGGATGTCCCTGAGGAGGGTGCATACCAGGCTGGGCCAAATTCAGCTCGATAGTCCACGGAAATCTGTCCAACAAAAATTACCTTGTTTGTTGCATCAAGATAGCACAGGTTTCTCAGCATCAGGCCCCCCACTTTCATATTCTTAGATGGGATTTCAAGGTGAAATGCTACCCTCTGTTCATGTCAGAGCTCCTGATCAGCATATGAACACCACAGGCTGGGTCTTAACTGCTGATTATAGGCTAGGATTGAGGCTGGGTATTAGCTATGTGAAGTGACACCCAAGTAGCAATGAGAAAAATATTCAGCTGAATTCTATGAATATTTGTGGCGTGTCATATTCCATGACACGCAGGGAACAGCTCAATGGGCTTCTATTGCAGCCATCTGAGCTCAGGAATGCTGTAAAGGGCTACGGCATCATGATGTCACTGCCACTGCGTTGGTCGTACCAGAGATACTAACTACTCTGTTGGCCAGAGACATAAAAGAGATGCTGAGGAATGCCACTTGATCCTACCTACCTCCGTTTTAGGGTGCTAACAGCTTTCATGAAGTTCTCTATTCTGGAATTAATTTGAAATCCATTTTGTAATAAAGTGTTCAGTGATAATTCCTAATGTTCAGACTAATATGCATTGACAGCAGATGTTGCTGCTTACTATTTCTATTATTATGATAAAAATGCTGCTTGTTAAAAGTCCAAATGCAGAGAAATAACATTTAGGAACTGCCCATAAATTTTAGAAAACACCCACCTATTTTGGAAAAATTGAGCCCCTCAATTTATCTGCCAACAATCCTTTCTTTTTCCTCTTTCCCTCCTTCCACCTCCTGTGATCCTTCCTGTGTTTGCTTTCTGCTACCAGTTCAGGCAGGGCAGGAATGCCCAATAAACTACTTTTGTGATGTTTGAAGTGACGTGCCATTAAAAGGTTCACAGTATCTGCACATCTTCAGCTTCTGAGACTTTCTAAATCCTGCTGGTAAGTCTTGGCTCTCATTGCTGCATGTGTTTTTTAACTCCCCAAGTATAAAGGGTAAGATTTCTTTTTCCTTTATTATTACAAACACAAAGAAAACAGTATAAAATCCTCAAGGAGCAGCTGCTCTGCAAGGACATTATGAGCGTCCGTGGTACTGCTGCAGCATGAGCATCTGTCACTCAAGAAAATGTCGTCTTGCCCAACCATACCCATTGTGCAATCAGAGTGGAGAAAGCACTTGTTTGGAAAGGTTTATGGGCTGACGTCTGTTTGAATGAGTAACATCTGGGCAGGATGCACATTCTTGTTCAACCAAGCCAGTGCATCTTAATAGCAGAGTGTATTCTAATTGAAAGGAAAACCCCAACCAAAAATCTCAAAACAAATGGCACCGCTTCCACATTTTTAAATCACGTTATTTTCTAAGTTTCGGTTGGAAAGAAATCCAGCTTTCACAAAAATGCATTGATAATCTTTAGGGGTCACGATTTACCGTTCAAAATATAACCACAACAGACATTTGAGACAAATACCATGTTATTTTTCTTGGACCTGTTAATCAAATGATCTCTTCAGGAAAAACATCCTGCCTATTAAAAATAATATCTTGCACAGAACTGAGAATTGAACAAGGCTTTTATTTGTGTGGACGTAAACATGTTGTATCCAGAAATTATCTATGATATCAAGTTATAATACAACTGTCCAAATATGAAGCATAAATACTATTAGATAATGTTAAAATTATGGGTGTTAGAGGAAGAAGTTTTTAGTTTGTTTTTTTTTTTTTTTTTAATGGCCTGAGATAATCTTACCTCTGCAGGTTTAACACTGGTGTAAATCTACTGATTTTGCTGTTGTAAATCAAGTTCTACCTCCTTAAGTAGGACTAATCAGCACTAATTAGGGAAGTTTCTTATTTTACTTCCACATTTAAAGTTTACCTTTTCAATCCTTATACAGCAGTTGCTTTGTTAACATGTGCCACCTTGGGTTAAAAAGTACTCAGCAGAGTGATTTGTCTGTTTCATATTTTGGCTTTGTTGTTGAAAATTTTTCATTTGCTTTCGCTTTGAAGTGCAGAGCAGCACCCTTTCACTCACCCACCTTTTTTGAAGGCAAAATGTAAATCACAAGAATTTATTTTCTTTGCTAACAAACATTTCTTCCTGGGGATTTTTATCACCTTTAGATATAACTTTTTTTAAAGATACAAATTAAATCAGACTGTTATGAGATTTCCCGGAGGAGTTTTGCCTTCATTTACAGAGATAATGTTATACTTTTCTCCATTCTTTCACAGAATTAACAGAAAAATGGAAAATGGGGATAAGACTGATTGCTAAATCACTAGCTGATGATCCAATAGATCAGTGGATGCTTTTGTACTTGAAGATGTCTCGAGGCAGCATATATAAGCACGTATATATGTATGTGTCTCTCCACACAGCACGTGTACAGATACAGAACCCTTTTGCCCTGAGAAATCTTTTACTTTAAAATAAAACCCACAGTTTCTTTTCCACCAAAAGTTTTTGCAATTCCACACTAAAGATTATGAGGTACTTTTTCTGCAGAGCTCTGATCAGCAGATTTGATATATGGATTTAGATCAATTTTTTCTTATGGCAAATCTATATGTTATTCTACTTCTTCATTTGGTACTATTTGCTGAGTGGCTGTTACTTGGGAGCAAAGGTCAGTATCTTGCTGTTGGAGCAGCCGAGTAATCTTTTACTCCTCATAAGGGTAGTCAGAGATATTAAATCACAGTTGACGTACCTGAAGCACAGCAACTTCATCCATATTTTATCTGCTGTAAATTTAATACCACAGCACTTTTTAGGGTGATGTATTTATTAACTGGCTGGGGATGAGCAGTACAGAAATTCAGTTTGTTCAGGAAAATAAAATGAAGACACTCTGACAAGTTTATGAAGTAAGCACAATAGCTATTTATTACTTTTTAAACACGCAGTGCACCTAAATGTTTTTAGCAGTGTTTGCCCAAATAAATGAATAAAGCTTCCCAAATCATCTCTGTTTACTTTTCTTTTGAATTTTAATAAAGTTTTTGCTTTATTTTAAAAAGCACATCCTAGCTTCCTTCAGAATAAAATGCATTCTTTATGGAAATAAACATAGCTAAGTGTTCAGATAAGCTGGAGAGAGGCATTGTGGGAAGAGAAACAAATCATTCACAGCCCTGCTGTATATTAATCCCATCTTTTCCATTTTTGGTTCTAATTTATTTTGTTCTTTACATTCTACCACCACCAAAATAAATGAAGCCATGAATACAATAACTTTTTAAATGCAAGTGCCCGCCTTCTACTGGCTTCTATTGCATTTGAATAGCACTTATTATTTTTACTCAGTGTTATTCTTTGCATTTCTCATAGTAAATAATTCACACAGCTTTTTCTTTCCTTGTAACCAAGACATGCTTAAGTTTTCATGCAACTGAAAAAAAAATAATTCTAGATCTTTTCATCCTTCATTAACCGTGACTTCTATCTCTTTATAACATGGTAAAGAAAAATATATAGATGTTAAAAAGCGTGCTATACTGCCAAAAAAGTGTCTGTGACCTTAATGCCTCTGTTGTATAAGGTGTTTATGATTTTATTGGTGATCATTGAAACCCAATGACTAACGTAGCCTGGGAAAAGTCAATTTTGGCTTACAACCACCCCAGCAACGTGCCAAGTGTGGTACGGCGGGTTTGCAGACCACAGTTACATCAGAGGAATGGCACTGGCAGAACTCGAGGAACACCCCAACAGTCTCGTTAACTGTTTTGTTTTGTTTTCTTCAGTGACAGAGGACTGTGTGTGTTTGTTCCCTGAGCTCCAAAGGGACACCCTCTGCAAGTCAAATATCTTAAACTATATATGCGCTTTAGATGCCATTTCTGCACAGAGCTAGTCTGTTTTGCTAGGGTTGTTTATAAAAAGGACGAGTCAAGTGACTAAATGACTAGGGCAGCTCTTTGCCACTCTTTTGAGGGCGGTATTTTTTTCCTTGGGATAGCCCATAAAAAAATAGCTACACAGCACTGTGTAGCTTCTTGTTCTTTGCCTGCTGCATCATCAAAAATTTGATTATTCAGATTCTTGGAAATAATACAAGATGCCAAACAATAAGACTTCCCTCTCTAACTCTGCCCATGCTGAGGTAGGTAATTAGGCAACTCCTGATTTGCACCGCAAAGACAAGAACAGAAAGACAAATCCACAGGAAGGGGTGCCTCAGACTGAATCTCCAATTTACCTCTGGAAGTGTGGAACACTTTTCATTTTTCTGCCTCCAGGTTTGTGCAGAAAAAGTCTCATCTGCATTCCTTTATGGAGATGACATTATGTTGGTCTCCATCCCTTTCACAGATCCTCACTGCATGGCCACCTCCTCACTTTTGCTGTTCAGTACTTAATGCAATTTATTCCCAAAGGACCCTTGTTATTAAATACCATCTCTCACTCCCACTTTCCTTTTTCCTTTCCTTTCAGCTTCCCTGACCCATTTCCCCCATTCTTGCATCCTCCCTAAATTTCTCACACAGTTTTTCCCCCTTCTCTACCTCCCGGAGTAGAATTTGGCAGCACATTGGCAGCACACTGAGGCCAACGGGAGAGTGCCCTTTGGTTTCAAGGGGCTTTGGATTATCAGCTAAGCTTCCATGACCACTTGTCCTCTCTGTTGTGAAGCTCCACATGAGTATTATGCTACAGAAAGCATCACAGCAGAGGAGCTGGGTGGCTCCACAGGCTCAGAGCGGAAGGCTATAACCACATATTCATCTGCCAGTCAGAGAAGGGAAACCCTGGGGCAAAACTTGCACAAAATAAGCCCCATTATTCAGACTGTGCAAAGGGGAGGAAAACGAGAAGAATTTTGCATTCTGGACTGACACACCAGCAAAGAGAGCTGGCACAGAATAATAATACATAATAATAATAGTAATAATATTTGTACATAATTTATCATTATGCACTACAAACTCAGCTCAAATCCCGGTACCATGCTATTCTCTTCCAGCTCCGTATCCTCCTCTTGCTATACTCTTTTTATTGGCTTACATGTGCTGTGGAAATTAGTTTTATTCTAATTTGGAGCCTTTGAGGAAAGGCTGAAAAAGCATGTACTAGTCCATAGTCATTAAAAAACTCAAATGACAGTATTTCATCCTGCTTTTGAGGCTAAAATATTAGGCTTTGAAACATGAATCACACAGCTTAGTTGAGGCTGTGAAGAAGCTTAGGATCATAGCTTTAGTTAAAAATAAGCTTTAATACATAAAGCTGAGGAAAAGGGAGCACAGAGAATACCTCAGAAGTCAAGGCACAGCTACTGAGCAGCTCTGAGTTTGTGTGTACCGTACTGCTCTGCTTTTAACCCAGATATGGTTGGGCTTCACCAAAGGCGAAGGCAGAGAACCAGGGGTAGTTTAGAGGGAGGTGTTGGGTGGCATGTAAAGGAAACAGCGTGTAGTAAGTCCTAAAGAGTTAACAGTTCACAACATCTTTCAGCTTGCAGAAGAACAAAAGATATATTGTTTCACAGAGCCCCACCTCACTTTTTTTTCTCCCCCCCCGCCTTTTTCCCCTGGCCTTGTAAATCCCATATTGGCAAGCAAGAATGAATGTTATAAAACATCTTCTGAGAGGTCTATACTGCAATAGCCCTTGCAGTGTCCTAAGTTGCCAGTTGCCCTGAATCTTCTATAGTTTAAATGCAATACAAAAACAAACGCCACAAGGACACGTCATTATGTATAGAGAAGGGGAAAAAAGGGTGGAAAACACACCTTGAATCTTATCTTTGGAAGCTGTGCTATCAACCCTTCATCTCACAGGACCGAGTCTCTGCTCTGGTCCAGACTGGTCCTGGGCTACCCATAACTTGCAGGATGCTGAGGTCTGTTGGGGTTACCTGGTCTCCTTTTAGGATGGCATTTGAACAGCTCTGGCCCTTTCCTTGCTATTGGCCCTCACGTGAGTCAAGCGGAAAGGCTATTACGAGTCTGCACAAGGGAAAACCACAAAGACTACACTCCAGAGAACTGAATTTCAAAAGCTCCGTTAATTTAATTCCCCCGAGGAAGCCTAAGGTAAAACAATAATCATCACCTTGTTCCCCTCCCACCCATCGGAGCACAGGTTCCTGATTACTGGGCCAGCTGCAGGGAGAGGAGGTTATGCTGCTGCTTAGACCTTGTTCTCAGCCGGTGCCACTTAGCTCCTTATCATAACAGCATGGAGCCACCTGATTCTAAGGCTGCATTTAAAAATAGTATCCATTTCTCTCTTTTTTTCTTTTTAAAGCAAACTTCTCTGATATACATTGATATTTATAGCTTAGATTTGGCAGCGCAATTGTAATTTAGGGAGAATACCTGAGGTGCAATACTGATCATTTCGGCAATAGGCAGCCCATTGTTCATAAAATAGGTACCAGAAAAGCAGTGACAAAAGAAACATGTAAGTATCCAGCTTGCTTATCTCAACTTCATTTGCAGTCCTCTGCTCCGAGTGAGGTCCTACAGGGAGGAGAAGGGGCTTAAAGGCACAGTCCTCAGACAATGGCACTCTCAGAATGGTTAATTATAGCACAAAGCCCTAAGAAACTTAAGTGGATTTTGCATGGCTTTATGGAAAGTGGAAACTATTCTCTTTACCATTTGCCAAACCACACGCACATTACAGCATAGCAGCTAGAGTTTCAGAGCTTTTGCAAAACCAGGTTACACATCAATTTTTGTTATTTCACTTGCTATGTGAAACTGTGACACAAAAAGCTTTAGAAAAACATGACCACGTCCAACACATCCTATATCGCAGACACCTGGCATGGTGTCTGTAAACTTTTTCCTTGATGCCACGTCATACTACGTTTTTAATATCCGCACCAGAAAGGGGAACAAATCTGCTGCGAAAAGCTTTCCAACTGCCCTCCTCAAGGGAAAGCCTTCCCCAGCCATGAGCATGAACACACTCCCAAGTGAAACAAGAGGGAAAATGACTATCTTGACCCACTGTCTCATATTTGTGCCCTTGCCAACCACTAAGGTTATGCCTGTGGTCTTTTATCCAAAGGGGCAACCACAGAGGAGACTATAAGCTGTAGTGGTATTTGCATCTCATTCTTTCTTTTTAGAGGTAAGTAGGAGACGTGGTGAAAATTAAGGTTCTGAGTATCATGGTTTCAAGATTTACAGCGGAATGGAAGAGAGGGAAAGAAGGCCAGAAAGCTAATAGGTAGAGACATAGTTTATGGAGAGCCAGGGTGTTTTTAGGAAAGTCAGTGCTGCTGAATAAACCACGCAGGCTTCATTAATGAACTGCTAAAGCTATTAAAGAGTTAGCCTGCTGTCATCCAGGAGAAGTTACCGGAGACCTTATTTCAGTTTAGATATGTGGGTAGCAGACGTATGTATGGATGGGGAAAATGTGGTGAAGAGACTAAAATCACTGTGCTGCAAAGACTTACACATGTGCTTAGCTTCATAAAATATAAGTAATCCCACTGAAATCGTTCAGTCAAAAGGGCTACTCAGTGAGTAAAGCTCGGCTCTGCATATGAAGCCTTTCAAGGCCATTGCTTAGGTGTGACAGGGCATCAGAGGAGGTATCTGGTTGAAAGGAAACCAACAGGGAGTGCAGAAGCTAAGCCACAAAATCTATCATTTAGGGTATATGGGATTCAGACAAAGGCTGGGACCAAGACTGTTAGCAGACTGTGGGCACCCAAGGATTTGCTAACTAGTTAGGCTTCTTATAGCTCCCAAAATAGACACAGGTTGCTGTATATGTAAATAGAACAGTTATTTTGGTTAAACAGAGCTTAACTGTTTCTGATACAGTCATTTATTTGTCAAGTCTGTTTTATGTTAATTTAATTATAAGAAAATTGAAAAGTGTGATACATAGCTAAGCCCTTAAGGCCGGTTAATCTATTTGGATTGTAACAAATATAATTTTTATTAGCTCAGCCTATTTGGATGGTAACGAGTCTAACCTTTCAGTAGACATTACAGACTCTGAATTATAGTCTATTTTATGTAAAACCAGCATTTAGTTCAATAAAAGGAAAGTTCTTTTATCTGTCATTGTGTTAAGGAATTGCTGTATTAATGAGGATGCAGTAAGCACTGTTACGATTTTCGAGATGCAATGGTGCCCTTCTTTCTAGGTGCGCATGGAAAAATGCCCAGGTAAGTCACAGGGAAAACAGTAAATCAGGATGTGGGGAACTTTTTTTTCTTTTCCTGAAAAAGATCATAAAGATCATAAGGAAAAAAATCACTGTCCATAATAAAATGGATCCCTGCACAACTGGGAGAAAAGCAAAATAAACCAAAACAAAAACCCTAAACAAATGAAATCCATCTGAAATAAACAAACTAAACCAAACCAAAGCCTCCAAGATAAACTGGCAAACAAATAATACAAATATATGCAGACATTGCCTTAATTTCTAGGAAAAAAAATTGTGTGTTTGACACAAACTCACTAATGGCTTTAGATCTCTTCCAATGAAAATGGCCCCATTCTCACTCAGAGTTTTCACATTCTTAATAAAATGCAAAATGCCTTACAAAACTTGAGGTTCTTCTCACACTGCCATTGCGCAACTTCTAGCTCCTTTTTAGAAGTGGAAATGAGGCTTTCCCTATATTTCAGAATACTTTTTAAAACTCACATTCCTTTAAAAAAAAAAAAAAATCTCAGAAAGACCCAGTGGGAAAAAAAAAATCCCAACTTGTGAAACTTGTGAAACTTGTGAAACTTGTGAAAGTGCATGTTTTCACCAGAAATCCTTCTTGCAACCTAGTTGGGATATTGTGCTGAGCCTGAACAGTTGCTGTAGCCTGAATGGCTGTACTCTTGAACCTTTTGTTGTCATATTGATGTGGAGAATGGATGTTTTTATGTGTAAGAGTGACATAGTTTTTTTATTTTACCATATTTCAGGCATCTATATAAAGATATTATACTGTATAAAGAAAATATTGTGTCTTAACGTTCTCTTGAGTGTTTGCATTTCCTATGACAAGGAAGGGTATTGATAGTCTCAATGAGTGTTGATCAACCATTTATAACTGAACCCAGAACTCTGTCTGATCAATGCTAGGCCCACTATTACTAAGTATAAAACTTTCCAAATATGCCGTTTTTTTTCACAGACATTTTAAAGATTTAACTGAAAAAATAATAAAAAATAGTTACGTCTCCCAGTGTGCTTTTTTGGCAAGAGGGAGAGAGGTATTCACAATTTTTATAGGAAGTTTTGACTTTTGCTGCTATGTAAGCCCCGTGACAAGTATAAGAAATTTGTAAGGAACTGTAGCAGAGAATAATTGATACTTGAAGTGATTTTTTTTAATTTGCGTAAATTTTGACACTTTCAGGGTAACACAGGCCTCTCTGGGATAACCAATGGCTTTCTAAACGTATGAATAATTTGGGTTTTCAAAAACTCTTAAGAGGGAATGTTCATTTGATTGAATTTTAAGGGCAATAAAAATGCAAGAACTACTTGAGGGTGAAACAGTAAGGAGCAGTGTGCAGAAACGCTATTGTGTTCAAGCAGTTCTAATTCTGATACCCATATTTTTCGCGGGAATAGTTACTTCTAAAAATCAATGGCCAAAAAGATGCAGATTTTAGGATAGCCCTGATGTGAAAATGGCTTCTAAGGGACTCCTCCTCAGATTATGGAAACTGTTTGTAGCTAAAAGTGATGGACTCTGTGTGTGTGTGTGTGTGTTCAGGAGGCAGGAAGAGAAGAAGGTGAAAATGATACTGAGACAGTGTCGATAAGTACTGGAAAGGGAGTGGGGGGTCAGATGTCAGTAGCAGCGGAGAAGGGAAAGCTTAAATCTCAGACACAACATATTTCTACCATTTATTTTCTTCTCAATGGCAACTTGGAAGAGCTGCAGCCTCATTTCCAAACGTACATGACTTTTGTGGTGCTCCACATAACCAATATCCTCTTGCCCTAGGTTTTCCTGGGGAAACAGCACAAGCCACTGAGATCTCTCCCCACACTTCGTGAAGATACCTCTGCAGAGCACTAACTTTCCCTGCCTCTTTTATTTTTAAACAAGCTGAGAGCTCTGCTCAGGGTACCACTTTGTGAAAAACTTACATTGTTGAAGAAAAGATTATGACAGTAGCAAACAATTTCTATCTGTGAACGGACTGTACTTATTTCTCCAGCCCTGCTCAGTACTTTTAGATTAGGTTTCAACTTTTGGTTTTGGGAACACGACCTTTTCCTGACAAACTGCAGAGCTTTGCAGGGAGGTATTATCGTTTGGAACTTCGGACAAGGCTACTCTGCTCCTCCTTTCCTTTTTTATTATGTTACTTGTAGTCTGAAATGCAGTTTTATTCTTTTTTTTTCATTTTTAATTCTATCAAAGTCATAAGCAGTGAGCCAAGTATGAAGTCTCTTAGCACAATAGATATCTCCAACCAACGAGACACTATCAGAAGTTTCTTACCCTGCTCTCCACAAAGCTTACAGAGAAATTTCCGTGAAAGAATCACAATACTGTAACTCACATCCTACCTTACTATGAGCAACTGTCTTATATAAAACAATATTTACACATTTCTTTCTTCAAGTTGTATAATTCCTCCCTCCATCCTAAAGCGCATATACTGTGACTGCAATGTATTCAATACAGCTGTGCCACCATTAATTCTCCATGCCACCATTAATTCTCCATATAACACTTATACTACCAGTATTTTCACAAGCCAATATTTAGGTATTCAAATTTTCACAGGCTTTTATTTCCTTGGTATCAATCCCATTGAACATGGAACAGCCTCATCTCGGGAAGATTTTAGTTGTGTCGTTAATAACCAAGAAATCATTTAACAAAGTAATTGCGCTGAAGCAGATAATTTATAAGCCCAAATTTTATCTATAAAACCAAATGATTACCTTGGGGTAAGGAAAGTTAATTCACGGTGGTATGTTCTGTGGCAGGTTACATCTCTGCCTCTTGGAAGATGCAGACTGAATTACCTCTTTGCTTACTCTTCAGTGTATTTGTGTGTGCTGGGGCCCAATAAGTTCTTCGCAATGTTATGAAATGAACCATTTTTGCTACTCGAGGCAACCATAAAATCCAAGATCTGAAACCACTGTTTGTCACTGAATGCCAGCGTGGCATTTAAGCTCTCTATGTAGGCAGGATTTATAGTTTTGTATTACAGCTCTTAGCTTCCAAATCTACCTGGTCCCTCTCCTCTCTATGATTTCTGTTGAATAAACCATGTTCTTTGGGTGCCTGCTGTGGGGGTGGAGTGCACGAGAAGCACTATTTGCTGTTCATCTTAGAAACTCAGCTGGTACAGACTTCCTAATTAACATGTTCACAAAAGCTGGCTGCAGACATGTTGTCTGAGAATTACGGCTGGCTGATAGACATTCATGCAAGAGAAAGCAGCTATTAAAAAGAATATTGACTAATATTCATGCATGTTTGGGTGCAGGCAAGTGGATTTCTTCATTAATAAACCTCGCTTATTAACACAAAGGTCATCCTGAAAGAATTCGCTATGAAACCACAACCTGAAACTTTTCCTTGGATTTGGTTTTCCCTATGCCTTGTTCCCTCAGGACATGTCTACCCAAACCTCACCACTCGCTCTGTCATGATTTCCCTTTGTTTCTCTTATATCTGAGTGGAATAATGAGCTGGCTTTGTTACTGAGTCAGCAAAATACCCTGTTTGCACTTTCCCAGCTGGATCAACACCTGCCAGCAGGGTGAGGAATCTCAAACACCACTGGAGGTAAGAAGAAACACAGTTCTGATTTTGATGTTTGAAAAAAAGCACGTACTTTGATTCAGCGGTAAGCTTCTCACACAGAAGACTCCTCTTTTTGGTCATATCTGGAAGCCATCGTAATGCTTGGATGCTAAGATAAGAGGCACTAAAAGGGACAATAAATTATATAAATATTACTGTGGTTATTTTGTAACATAGTACACCATTTATATTTCTGACAGAGGAATAGCAGACTTTTTTATATCCAGTGCCACTCATGCTCATTAAGTAGGTTCCTCAGACCCCTTGTTTGTAACACCTGGAGTAAAGAATGAAGTAGGACAGACTAGGCACTGCGAATTTATAATACAAAAACATAACTCTGGCAAGTTAAGAATATGTTTGTTCATCTGCTGCACTGGCACTCTTACATATACAGTGATGATTCTGGCAAGCATGATACGTGTGCACGTATCAAATATCCAAAGGCAGAGACCATTACGGTCCATATGATCAGCAAAACTCTTCAGTTTCTAAACACAGTCGTTGAGGTGATGTTAAAGCAGATATCTGGAGATTTTAACTGTGATGATTGCTGCATTCATCCATATATTGCTCACTTTGGTGGTCATCCTACAAGATGTACTAGGTGGGAAATCAATGAAAGGTGTTATGAAAGTTGACCCAACTGAGGATATAATAGTTGCAGACCAACCTTAAGTGATAGCAGTCCTAAAACAGAGGTGCTTGGATCAGCCCCATTTCTCATTTCAGACTGTCTGAAGAATCAGGCATATCCTATTTTTCTTAAGCTGTTTATGAGTATGAGCTTAATTTACAAACCAGAAGTGTAAAATACATATCCATTTTAAAACAAAATCTGAAAACAGTATAAAACTTTGTATAGTAGAGGTAGGGCCTCATGAAGTCAAGTGAGGCTAAAGCACCTAGCACCAAATTTATTTTGGTGCCTTAAACAGGAATGAAGTATCACAATGTTTTCCATCAGGTAGACATGTAGGGAAGTCAAATCTTTGTGTGTATATTCGCTGGTAGGAAGGGGTCAAATAGGAAGACCTGCCACAAAAGAAACGATTCTGACCCAAGGCGAAGTGGAAACCTGTCTGAGATGTGGAAGCATTCATCCTGCAGACTGAGATGTGCAAGTATATACGCTTGCTCAACAGAAAGAGTTGTTCATGCTATGACTACGAAAGGAAACTTGAAATTAAAAGTCTTCCAGATTTCTTAAGTCTGTCATAGATGTTTGGCCTCTGCCCTTCTTTGATTAACAGGGAACATTACTGTTGAAACAGTTGAGATAGAGCAGTGGAGAACTATGATCAACATTTGCCTTTTCTAGCATGTGCAAGCTCTGCCGCTGCAGACCACTGCAGGCTCCTGAAGGAGAGGTCCCTGGAGATAGGCAGCACAGGAGGGCTGGGCAAAATTCATAACTTGTATGGATGACCAGTGGACTGGATAAGCCTTGAGAGACAATGTTGATACCCACTGGTCTAAGGCGATCAGCTGCCTGGGTCAAAGGAGTGGATGGTGAAGGGAGGATTTTGATTCAGCTCTCACTGGTGTCTCAAACACCTGATGTCAGAATTTGTTGCATCAAAAAGCTCAGCGCTAACATGGCATTGTTTTGATGATTCCTACTTTTGGTATGAAGCCTGGGAAATCAAGAGCAAAGGAACATAATGATTTATGTATGTTTCTTGATACAAGGAACTGGCTGGTCCCTTTCTGGAGATTGAAGAAAAAGGTCTGGTGGATACTGAAGATTTAACAGGGTTTCCTTGGCAGTATGTGTTGTGCGCTCATAGTGGAGTAATACAGTTCATCATTTCAAATGGAGACTTTCAGACCATCAGTTGTACCTTGGGGAATTACAGCAAGGAAAACCTCCTTTACTGGGGCTAACGTAGACATTGTGGCAGACCCTGCTAGAATGTGGCATGTGATAATATATGAGCCTTGTCTACCAGCACACTGAGTAAAAGCCTCAGGATTGTCACTTTGGTAACAAAAATCTTGTGTGTAAATCTGCCAAAGAGGGTTAGATGACATGAGGAAATGTCCCAGCCACCACAAGACTGAGAGATGGTGTGATAGCCTGGTGTATGATAGACATAGGGACATTGAGAGCCTGTATACTCATCCCTGCTGTCTCAAGGAGTATTTGGAGCCATTCAGTGGAAAACAAATCAAAATCAGACCTCAAGCTGGGAGAGAAGGTAGCTGGCTGAGCTCAAGAACTCTTGGTTCTAGTTCTTTAGATAACTCTTCTGAGCAGACAGGGTAATAGACCTGCTGAGCTAAATAGGCAGTTGTAAGACATTGGACTCTGGTGAGCTTTCTCAGGCAATAGGATTGGTGCTAAGAAGGCATTTGATGAAGTCTGCAGAGATTTATTCGGTTCCAGAGGCAAGTGGAACTGTTTTAGATGCATGCTGTGGAGCTTAAAAGTATTCTTAGGGGTGATGCCAGTGTCCTACAGCTGTGGCAAACTTCTCCAGTCACCATGACTCTATGGCTTGGCTCGGATGACCATATTGGCTATCACCCTTTCTAGCCCCAGAATTTTATGCCTGTCAGATACTGATCTCTTCTTAAAATAGACTAGGACTTTTTAAGTTGCCGTAGTCAGAAAAACTCTGGTGTTATTTAGCAGTTCTGGAGGTGAGATCACTGGTCTCAGCAGAGGTGGGAAGTGGATCTTCTTCCAGATCGTGACTCAGAAATGGAAAAAATAAAGACCCCTCAAAACTGAGCACAGCACCCAAGGTGATTCTCACCAAAATATAGAATTTATGTGAGGCACTTGTGGGAGGAACCAGAAAAAAACCCAAAAACCCTACTGAGGCCTGGGAAAGGATGTGAGGCTGAGTTCTATAAAAAGAAAGGAGTGAAATGCAGCAAGGATTTTGCAAATGTCCTTTCAAGAGTTTAGTGTTGATATAGTTGAAATACTACTCTGAATCTGAAAACTTTTGAAGATTCAGCTGTTGGGAAACTGTTATGAAGTTTGTTTGCCCTTGTCCTTAAGACAACTTGTGACATTCCTTCTGGAAAAAATCTAGATGAAACAGAGATCTACTTCAATGCAATGGTTATGAGGAACTGTATAAGGCATATGGTGGGGAGGGGTTGGGGGCTTGTGTCACTCACTTGAAGAAGAATGAAAACAGACAACGACAAAGCACTGGAAACAGTAATTTAAAGAGGGATGAGAATATAATATTGGAAGAGTTGAGTGAACTAGAAAAGAAGGGATGAGGTATAATTGTACAAATTGCAAAGTCATGTACTTCAGGACTAATAACAAGAATCTCTGTTATAGGCTGACAATTCATCATTTTGAAATGAGCAGAAGAGGGGAATACCCGGGATATATCAGTTGATCACAGCAAGCCTGTGAACTTCAGATTGATTTGGCTGTGAAAAGTACAAACCTAATCCCCAAATGTGTCACGTGGGGTATTTTCAGTAGGGATTGAGATGTATTAATGCTTCTGTACAGCTGAGACTTCATCTGAGAAATTGCATACAGTTTGATTCACTTGTGTTCAGCAAAGATGAACACAGTTGGATGTTCAGAGGAACAGAAACCATACTTTTGACAGGAGACCTGCAGTGGCTTAGCCTTACAAAGCAAAGATTAATGGAGAATATGTTTTTGCTTTATAAATGAAGTTCAATATGGGTTTAAAAACAAAGGGAAAATGCTGCTTAAGCAAAAAGAAAGAGAACAGTATATGCACAAGAAGAAAATTGTGTAAGATGGCCGTGAATATATTAAGGCTGCAAAATGAGAAGTTTTCTAACAGCCAGGAAGAGAAACAAATGGAGGAAGAGACTTAGATGCTTATGATCCCCTAGTATATAGGTAGTTTGCTCATTCAAACCTGGTGTGGGTACCTCCGTGTGGCATTGCATTTTGCTATGAAGTCCATTATATATCTTGTAAATTATATGGGCTGTTTAGAAAAGACATAGTGAAAATAAAAGCACTTTTGGAAGAATATATAAATTTAATTTGAAAGAATGATATGTCAATTTTTAAAACTGGTCTACATTTTTCATAACAAATAGTTAAAGGCTGCATTTCAAGTGCAAACAATGCTAGCTGGGTAGCAACATGCAGGTGCTGAGCTACAAACGGTATCTTTACAAGACAAAGAAAACACTTAAAATATATCACCAGCATTTTAATCTAGTGCGGAAATTTTGAATATGATCCATCTATGTATGTAAATTGAAGCTGGCAAAAATACATAGAAAAACACAGGCAGACACATGCTTCTAGTGCACATTTAGATACATATATGTTTGAATATTTATGAAAAAACTTGGGAATAGAATTAAAAACTCCAGGTCTGTATACACCTGCATATTTAAAGTGTGATTGCTTGACACAGGATATGGTATTTCCTTTCAGCTGTACCATATAAGCAAAACAATGAAGAATACTAATAATGAAATAAACAGCAGATACAGTATAAAGTAGTTTTTTCTTTTTGGGACCCTCATTTATGCTAGATAATTTGCAATTAATACTTTATGAAAATTGCCTGTTTTGTATGCATGAGCAGACAAAAAGCTTCCTAAGAGCATCATTGTTTCCTTAACGAAAGATACAATGCCAGTGACATTATCAGTATTATACACTTGAACCACAGTTGGTGGAGACGACATCTTCTATAGTGTGCTGTCATGCATTTAGGACTAAATCTTATTGCAGCAAGTGGATGTTTTGCCACTGAATTCAAAAGGATACAGATTTGGCCCTCATTACTTGCCTCCATTTCTCCATCTAATTAAAGCATTTGAATGCTGACAGGTCACTGGAATGAATGCCCAATTAATTACTGATTTGTTCATCATAGCCACAGCCTGAATGCTATGAGTTTATACTGTAGACTCAAAATGATTCCTCCTCGGATTTGAGCTGTGCTCTAAATAATCAGACATTTTTGCACGGCACAAAAGAAAAGCCCAAATACATGAATTTTAAAAAGTATGTTAAATTTGTACATTCAATATGTATTGGGGGTATCAGAGGAGCTTTTCCTATTGCATATGCCACATACATATAAGCGTTAAATACAAAGTGCATACTGTACAGTACGTTGACTTTTCTGCCAGTTAAATTAACAAATATGCAAATTATAAAGGATGTCAGAGCACTAAAGGAACATCTGCTAACCAAAGTAAAAAGTAAAGATAATGATGATAAATAAGGAAAGACAAAAGTAAGTATTGTTTGAGGTGGATTTTCACCCAGCTGTGCATTACTATAAAGGAGTTATGAAAGAAAGCTACCCTATTAGCTGACAATCTCAAACAGGTTCAGAAAGCAATTTTTAAGTGTCGAAAGTCATTCTTGTGACAATGTGTTTTCTTCATTTCTGTTATTTGGAAGCCCTTTATGAATGCACCCTTTCATCAGAAGGAAAATCGATTTTGTGGAGGATTTCAGCATTTGGAAATGTGGCTTTGTTCCTATTAGGAACAAATGCCAGAAAACAAACCAACAAGGAGATTCTTTGCAAGGCAACTCCTACCCCAAGGCTGTCCTCCTAGAGGTCTCCCAAACAGCATGAACAGGAAAGCTCTGAGGTCCCTGAAGCAATCTGCTTGAAGAGCTGCCCTGCATCACAGACTCTGAGCAGCCAACATCTCCCATCACATGACTTCCAAGAAGCTGGGCGGATGACCTTGCAGGTGAGAGGGAGGACAGCAAGGGTCCCCTGGAGTTGTTCCAGTCACCTTCTGTCGTTGGGTTTCACTGACTCAAATACAATTCAAAGTATACACTACCCAGGTTGGCAGAAAAAACACTTCAGCTGGCATCATGACAGGCACAGTTCACAACCACTTAGGAGGTACGTTTACAGATTTATTTGTATGGTGATTCAATGCCAAAATGCCTTTAGATATCTATACGTGTAGCAATTGTGTTATGCTTATTACACAACGTCAAGACATTGACCACTATGAACAGTACGTGGGTGAGTGCAACACCGACCTTGATGCTTGTTCTACAGATTGGAAGTCAGCAATCACCATTTAGAAGCAGAAATTGGATAAACCTTGTGGCTAAATGAGTATAACATTCCAACTTTTTAATTTTAGCATTAACTTTAACTTCAGCATTGAGAGCAAAACATTCTCTGTGTCTTAGTGACTTTCACATGCTATAACAGTATAACAAGCTAACTGCCAATAATGGTGTATTATGTATGGATGTGCATATTATCACCTTACCATCTCCCCCTCTCATGCCCTTAATTTTCAAGGAAGTTTAATTATCATTTAGTGAAACCTTGTTCTGGAATAAAAGCTGCCTAAACTTTCTCTCAGGCAGCCTACGTGGTCAGTCCCTGCATGTAAAAACATGGCAACGATTTGGGTGTCATTCAAAATACCTTCCCTGTTCTTTCACCCTCCATAATATCCATCACCTTATGCATGGTCCTTCTAATCAGATTCCCTGTGGTTCTATCATTTACGGTCAGTATGAAGGTAATGCTAGCTCATCTCCAGCAAACCCTGACAATTAAATCTTCTATCTTGTGTGATGAATGGCCTCATTTTTCTTCCTTATGTCCCAAGGAAAAATATATAGTGCCTGAGATGCTGCCTGCAGAAACAGCTTGGAGTAGTTTGCAGTCCTCCAAAAGATCTAAGAACAACATTTAATACAGTACATCTTAAAATAAAATGCAAAATATTACCTTATCCACGCTGAAGAGGATGAGTGAAATTAAGTACACGGTGTATAAGGTGAAGAATTTCTTTCAGCCATATTCATTCATTGTCTAAATGAATGTGTGAGGGCTGTGAGAACTCAACTACTTTATAGTTATGACTAACAGCTGAGTAATAAAAACATCCTGAGCTGGAGTGAAGTGTAGGCAGATTGACCCTTGGCGTTCTTGTAGCTTTTAGACCATGTATATACACTTTTCCCTCTTTTCCCACTACTTCTGAAGCTGAGAAACAAAGCAGGCGTCAAATTCCAACACAGGTCAGAGACCTCAACCACTATGTAGGTACAGTTTCATTATGTAAATTTGTGTAAATCAATATTCTAGCACTTCTGTGGCTCCTACTTCCCTGGTATTTCTGAAATGGTTCAAGGTGGATAAAGCACCGAGATGAACAAAGAGTGATTTCCCATGGTCGTATGAGATACTAATAGCTAATATGAGTTTTAGAAATTGTAGAAGACCTTGTTACTACTCCAGTGTACCCAAAGTGTCTATGTCCTTTATGAAATGCTTTTCCTTTCATCTCCAGGTACAAGGGATACAGTTTCCTCTAGATACTAAAAAAGTTGCAGGTCAGACCTAAAAAATAAATGCAGATTTTGGAGTACCCTCCCTCACTCAAACAAGAGCTTTAGCACTTTCTCTG
The DNA here is from genome assembly GCA_013398915.1 of Dromas ardeola. Classification (NCBI taxonomy): domain Eukaryota; kingdom Metazoa; phylum Chordata; class Aves; order Charadriiformes; family Dromadidae; genus Dromas; species Dromas ardeola. The sequence goes on from VYZM01008776.1 coordinate 148,345, forward strand.
TTCATGAAATCTTCAGAAAGTCTGGATAGTAGTACATCAACACTATAACATTTATTACACTTTAGTAAAATGCAGTTTTAGCTTAAGTCGTTCTAAATAAAGATCTTTTTCAACTGTGACAATATGGTTTGGATGGGTGACATACAGTCACTTTCTATCTTTGCCCAGAAGTCATAGTGCATATGGAACATTTAAAGTTTCGATCAAGTCTGCTTAATATCCTCTAAAATCATTCTTCCTTCTTGCTCAACCTAGCATTAGAAGACCAAGTATCTAAGTACTATAGAAGACTCTTCAAATAGAATTGCAAAAGGAACTTTACAAAAAATAAAGAAAAAAATCCTGGTGTTGCCTCATTTCCCAACAAGTTTAACAGACTCAGTAAATTCAGAAACTCTGGAAACATTTCAGCTACTCTTCCCAAATGTCGAGATACTTATCCAAATTTTTTGGTTTGTTCATGTTAAATGTGAAACAGACATTTCCTCCATCTCTATTTAGAAATCTGTAATCACTCTATGTTATTTGTTAATACTGTAACCACTTCTTCATTATACCTGGAGTAGTAGAATAATCTGTGTCTAAGTACACACAGTATTGCTATTACAAAAGTACCATTTCAGTCTCTTAGAATATTCCAAATACATTAGGTATTTTTTATACTCAAGGAATGGCAGCGGTGAAAACATTTTAGGATCCATACGGAAAAGAAGTATGGAAAATATTATTGTGTATTTATATAAATCAGCAATACAGCTTAAAATTAATACTATATTCAGTGTTGGGAATTCTGGTTTTAAATAAGGAAAGCAAGAAGGAAAATGAAAACAAAATAATTAGAATGTGAAGAAGGACAACACAGGCAGATAATACCTTCCTTCTGGAAGAGGGACCATCTAAAAAGTGTACAAAATAATGAATGGTACACATGGAACAGAAAACTTCTATTATCCTGTTTGATCATAGTACAAAGAAGAAGGAGACATTCAACGAAACTTAAAAATGGCAATACTAGGCTGTTAAAAATGTCTGCTTTTCAACAGAAGGTACTGTTATTTTGAGAACTTGATTATCACGAGCTACTACAGAAAAGTTCAGAATGGAAGTTCCACATATTGAAAATGAAGAAAAGGATAATAGAAAGGAACTGGGCTCCTTAAGCATCCCACAAACAACTTTTTGGCAAGTGGACCTGAAAAGGAAATACTTGTCTTGGGAAGGATTTTCCCATATTTGCTCATTGTAGGCAGTATTCCTGCAGCTTCTTTAAAGCCAGCTACTAAAACCAACAAGTGAAAATATCTTGTTTTAGTTTTTCCAATATTCCTGTGAACCCTTATTTCCTTAGTGTAATAAATCTTTCCAGCGTTGGTGGAATCTGAACAAATTGATGCAACATTTGTTCATTAAAATATGAGAAAAATTGACTCAGTTTTCATGAAATGAGAATGGGAAAAATACACTTTCTTCTCGGAAAAAACTGCTATATGATTTACCAGTTCTAAAGCAAGGGAAGAAAACTAGACCTAGGTGGAAACTGGTTGATTTCATTGGCTTGTAGCTGCTTCAAAACAGCATTTGATTCAGCACTGTACCATTCAAACAAGAGTTTCTTGAAGATCACATACCA
>VYZM01008776.1:150860-176587 GCA_013398915.1 Dromas ardeola
CTCTTGTCCTCCCACCATGCACTCCTGTCTCCTTGTTGCCCCTCTTCTAGGTATGGGAAGGTTGCTGTGAGGTCTGCCAAAGCTATCTCATCTTCCATCTGGACAAGCCCAGCTCCTTCACTCTTTCCTCATTTGACAGTGCTTCAGGCACCACCATTGGTGGTCATCCACCTAATTTACTCCGTCTTGTTGATGTTTTTCCTGTATTGGCAGGTGGAGGGCAAAACTGAACGCAGTATTCTAGATGTGGTCTAGCAAGTGCTGTGTTGGGGGGATGAAAAATGCCAAACGTGTTTTTGGCTCACTTTGCTTCCAGGGCACACTGTAGTTTTATGTGCAGCTTGCTGCCCACCAAGACCTGCAGGGACTTTTCCACGGAGATGCTCCCTAGCCAGTCCATTCCCAGCCTGTGTTGTTGCCCTGGGCTTTTCCTTTCCAGAAGCAGGACTTTGCAGTTATCCCTGATGAATTTTATATGGTTCCTGTTGGCCCTTTCCTCCTGCCCTGCCTTTGAGCAACTGGTTCTCCCAACTTAGTCTAATCTTCAAAACTGATCAGGATGCACTCCACTATGTCCTTCAGGTCATTGGTAAAGTTGTTAAACAGAACAAGCCCTGGTTTATGTCCCTGCAGTACTCCACTTGTTACCAGTCTCCAGGTGGACTTGAAGTAGGTGACTACCCTCTAAGCACTACCCTCTAAGCCCAGACATCCACCCAGTTTTTTGTCTATCTCGTTGTCCGCACATCCAGACCACAGTGTCCAAAATCAGAAACAAAGGTATAGTGGGACACCATGTCAGAAGTCTTGCTAAAGGCAAGGTAAATAATACCCATGCCTTTCCCTTCATGTACAACCCAATCATTTAATGAGAGAAAGCAATCAGGTTGCTCAGGCACGATTTACTCCTGTTAAATCCATGCTGGCTGTCCCCAGTCATTTTCTTCTCTTTTGTCAATCCAAGAGGACTCACTCCATGATTTCTCAGGGACTAAAGTGAGTCTGACTGGCCTGTTGTTCCCTGTTTCCTTATGGTCTTTTCTACAGATGGGCACATCTGCCTTTTTCCAGTCATCAATGACCTCCCCTAGTCTCTATGACCTTTCAGAGAGGAGGGAGATCAGCCTAGTGAGGACACCACCAGAGGCAGCCTGTTTGGCCCCACAGACTTGTATGGGTCGAATTCTCTCAAGGTCCCCCGAGTTTCCTGAGTTGACCCTCACCAACTGCTGGTTCTTCTGCTCCTCCCTGAACCCTGCCTCCAACACAGAGCTGGAAGACCTAGCTGGTGAAGACTAGGGCAAATAAGGTATCAATAACTTAGCCTTGTGTTTGCTGTTACTAATTCATACACAAACACCTCCTCCCCCACTCCAATTCCAAAACAGTCCCACGTATTTCTTGTTCAACCTTGGAATACTAATGTAGTGGCAGAAGTGGTAGAACATTTCCTTGTTATCATAGGATCACAAAATGGTTGAGGTTGGAATCATCTGGCGGTCATCTCATCCAATTGCCCTGGTTCAAGCAGGATCATCTACTGCAAGGATGGAGACTCCACAACTTCTTTGGGCAACCTGTTTCAGTGCTCAGTCACCCTCACTGTAAAAAAGTGTTTCCTGATGGTCAGATGGAGCCTTCTGAGTTTCAGTTTGCGCTCATTGCCTGTTGTCCTGTCACTGGACACCACTTAAAAAAGCCTGGCTCCATCTTCTTCACACTCTTCCTTCAGGGTATTTATATACATGGATGAGATCTCTCCTGGGCCTTCTCTTCTCCAGGTTGAACAGTCCCAGCTCTCTCAGCCTCACCTCATATGAAAAATGCTCCATTTCCTTAATCACCTTAGTGATCTTTCATTGGACTCTCTCCAGTATGTCCATGTCCCTCTTGTATTGGGGAACCCAGAGCTGAACCCAGCACTCCAAGTGTGGCCAGTGCTGAGTAAGAGGGGAAGGATCACCTCGCTTGATCTGCTGGCAATACTTTACCTAATACACCCTGGGATATCATACACTTTATGATCCTTGCAGGCATCAACTTTAAGTTAGCTTTGGCTTTCCTAACACCATCACTACATGCCCAATGTTTATAAATTTGTCCTTTGTAGCCTGTCGCTGCTTCCACCTCCCATATTCTTATACTGAAGCTTAGTCATGTGTTCCCTGTTTAGCCAGTCTAGTCTCCTGATATCTCTACTTATTTTCCTGAGTATCATGGTGACCCGTAATTGTGGTTGGAGGAGGCTGTCTTCAAAGTCCTGTCAGCTTTCAAGAGCTACTTCACCCTTCAGAGGTGCCTCCCATGTGGTTGCACCTATTAGTTCCCTGAATGAGGTGCATTCTGCTTTTCTGAAGTTCAGGGTCTATATTCTGCTACTCTCCTTCCTTGCTTACTTAGGAACTCAGGCCACACAATTTCATGATCACTACAGTCAAGGCTGCTGTTGATTGTCATGTCCCCAAGAAGTTCTTCTTTGGCCGTAAAGAGCAGATCTAGCTGAGATTTAAAAGATCCAGTCATGACCTGTGACTGGAATTAATACTCGTGACATCATCTGTTACAATCTTATACGCATACCAGTAAACCAGTATTCCCGAAATTCCCAAGAGAGGCCCGGCCTTCTTACTGGGAGAAAGGTATGGTTGGCATGAAAATACCATAATGCTAATATCATTGGAAATTCACACTCCCCTTTACTTCTCCCCAATATTAAAAATAGACAGAAAAATGCCAAATGAAAAAAATTAAATGGGGATTTACTTGATTCTTAATATCATTTTTATTCTCATAAACATTTTTTTTTCTTGTATGTATAGTCTTAGGAAAAAGGTCAAGGAAAACTTTGGAAAACTTTTGCATTCACTGACATTCTAGTTGAAGTTAGAGTAAATCAGTATTATTTTGTGAACATTTTTTTTTCTGACTAATTTCCTCACTTCTCAGCAGGTGAAACCTACTGCCAGTTAGAGACTTACAGTGTTCAGCATCCATTCTGATGCAAACCGAAAAAGGCAAGTCTCTTGCTGGCTGGGGACAATGAAGTCATTAATCAAAATCACTCTCCATCTCCACTGATGATGGAGGGGAAAAAAAAAAAAAGTCTGTCTACTATCAGGGTGCAACACTAAACTAGAATCATTGTGCTATAACTTCAGAAAAGGAGGTAATATGGAACAAGTTCTAGGGAAAATGATAGGAGGGGAAGCACATCTCCGAACCTCAGGATCTTGGGGCTGACCTTTGGGTTTCATGTTAATTTAAAGCAGTTTCAAGGCTACCTTGAGGCATTGCTGATTCTTAAGGGCCACAAGAAGTACTTCTGATGATGGTAGGCAATACTGGGGGCAGAGAAACTTGTGCTAAGTTTCACTTCAATAGTCATACGATCCAAACATCTTTGAAGTGGAACTTGCAGTGAGGAAAATGGAAAAAGCCATTACTACAGGATTTCTGTACGTCAGAGAAATCCTCAAAGAGATGCCTAAGCTGACTTTAAGGCTGCTTTGTGCTGCTGCTATTGCACAGAACAGGATGAATTCCCCCATGGATCTGTCTTATAAATATTCTGAGGAGATAATCTTGAATTCTTCAAAATGTTTTAACACAGAAATGTCTAAACGGCCTGTGAAATTCTACACACGTTATTGGTCTAGTCCTATCAGTCTAGGACTGGTCAGTGGGATTTTACAGCTGAATATCTTGAAAAATGCCAGTGAGACCTATAGCTAGTGATCAACAGCCAGTAACTGAGACTGTCCACAGAATATCCCTGTCCACAGTTGGAATCATCTGCATGCAAGTAGCATAGGGAAGGAAGAAAACTAATAAAGAAGTTTAGATGCATTACCCATTCTTTCCCTGCCACCTCTCTGACTTAAACCAATCTCCTTAAAGGTTTTCATGCAAGTCAAAACACGGATTTGTCTAGGCGGGTTTTTTTGTCATGTTTTCTATCTGCTGGCCAGTTGTAAATAGGAGACCTAGAATAATATGAATCTTGCTGGACAGCCTCACCAACTTTTGCAGAACTTAAGCTCCTTTGGTTAAACAAACAAAAAAAAAACCAACTCCTTTCTAATGTCCAGAAAGCGAAGTCTTCCAAAAAAGCTGTGGATTGGCAGACTGCTGAGAAGTTATTTCACCCCAGTGTTAGCCCTGAAGTATGATGACAGTTTAATGCCAATTCTGTGAATTATTTCAGGGGTAATTCCTCTAATGGGGGCATAGGTAGAGGGTGAAATGACCAAAATATATGAACTCTTGTACAGTATTGCTGGAAGAAGGCACTATCTATACTTTTCAGCCTATATTCCAATGCATGTATAAATGGTTAATTCATAAAGTGATATATGTCTTATCAAACAACAAAATAACATGCTTACTTTGACAAGGACAAAGGAAAAAATGACAAATACATACATGAAACCAGGAGTATTTTCCAAAAGGGCAGTAAATACTCAGTGGATTACTCCATAGCAGAGCTATACCAAAACAAAAACAATGCATCAAATCCAGTTTTGGGACAAGTTCTGAGATGCACTGACCTCACTGAAGCCACTGGAATATGCAAGGGCCCACCACCTCTTAAGATCTGGCCTTGAATTTCAAATCAAGTCTTTCATTTTACTTGCAAGTGCTAATGCCAAAAAACAAGCAAAAAGGAAAACGATGTTTCAGTCCCTCAGGCTTTTCTTAAAGAGATTACCTCGGGCTCGACACTTTTATCCTTGGTATAGAATACCAGAGCCCATAAGAAAAGTTAAATTTGATCCAAAATACTCAATAAATTGAAAAGGCAAATTATGAACACAATAGTTTAGGCAATTATTAATGACACCTCTGAAAATAGGCGTGTTGAGCAACCAGTAATGTGACTAAATGGTCATGTCATCTGTATGTCCTTTAGGTCAGGACTTTAATCTATGGTTTAAGGATCACACCAAAGGATTTAAGTGTCTGAAAATGCATGTTACTTTAAACTGTACCTCTCTTAATCTGCAGTTTATGATTTTTGACCTGTTGATGATTTGATCTTTTTTGAAGTATATGAGCTATATTTTTCTCATGTTGTCACATGGATAGTTTGTGTTTGGTTTCTGATTTTTTGTTCCCTGCAAATGTAATTTCTTACATATGCTATCTTCTTATTTGAATAAAAGAACATTTAAAAAGACGCGAGAAGCTGATGAGAAATAACATGGCTATTCATTTTGTGTATATTACAAATGCTTCCCTAAGTTAATCAGGGTAGTAAAAACAAAGCTCAGCTGTGAAGAACCGCAGGACTCTACAGGGCCGAATGATAATACTGCAGATATATTTCAGAGCAGAAGAATTAGAAGTGATACACTTGGGATTAACCAAACAGATCTTTATACCTGCAGTGCCAGATGCTGAACTGGCTGTTACTACCCAGCAATGGGCTTCTGGAGTTATAACAGTGAAAATGTCAGCTCAGTGCCCAGTTGTGACCAAAAAGGGAAACTAAATGTTACGATCTATGAGGAGAGCAATACAGAACCCTGGGAATAGCATTATGCAGCTAGGCAATTCTATGGTGCACCTGCACCTTGAATGGTGTGTGTATTTCTGGTCCCTCCATCTCAACAAAGATGTAGTAAAACTATAAAAGGTTCAGAGAAAGGTGATAAGAATGACCAAAGTTATGGAACAGCTTCTATATGAGGAATGATCAATTAGCCTGGCATTCTTCAACCTGGGAAGGAATTACCAGGTTGGGAGATACTACAACAGTTGATCAAATAATGAGTGACAGAGAGTGAATAACTCGGGAATGATCCTTCATTGTGTTTTCAAATACAAGAACTAGGAGGCATTAAATGAAATAAGCAGATGGCAGGTTCACAGTGCCAAAATGAGATGGTCCTTCAGGCAGTACACAGCTAATCTGTGAACCTTGCAAGATTCCTGGATTCCAGAAATTTTACATCGGTTTAATAAGCAACAGCAACTTCCATAGAAGGTGAATCCATAACAAATTATCAAACAGAATGATCCCACCTCTGAGGTACAAACTGTTGGAGATTACAAAGGTATTCTCAGGAAGCTTCACTCTATGTGCTGTTCTAATATCTGTCCCTGGCTACCATGACCTTTGTGAAGGATATCGAGGGTATTAGGACAGATGGCTTTTGGCTGGACACAGTAGAGGTATGTTAACATTTTAAAGAATTAAAGCACAGATGTAAGTGATAATAAAAATATATTTTGACATGTTTTTAGAGCTGTGTTTTGAACATCAGTTGCTCTAAAACTCTCTAGTCATGTTGTTAATGATCCTTTGACAGCAAGGTTAAATGACCACTTTAGTCATGCCTTTGCTTCCTAGTCAATTTTTGATCCACTAAAATGCTTCTCTCTCACTACCTGGTTAGCAAGTTTTCTTAATACCTTCTCATAGAGTGACTTTATCAAAAGCCTACTGAAAGGCTAAACTCATTGCATCAAAAAAATCCTCTCTACACAGCATTTCATTGACTAGCATAAATAAATTAATTGTTTTAGAGAGAGAAGTCAGCAGTAATTTACTACTTTAATTGGCAAAAACTATTCTAAACAAAGATTAATATCAGGGGCTTGTCATAATTTAAGTTTATACAATTTTTCTCTCTTCTGAATGTTTCCTCTTCTAAGTTCAGCAAGAGCATCCTAGCCATCATTGCTCACTTCCTCAGACACAAGTAGAGCAAGTCTTCCTTGTACCAGCTTGTGTGAAAGCTGCGCGATTACTCTGTGCTACACTGTGTGACTTCTGCTCCAAAACTGTGGGCAACGTCGTGTGAAAAGACAATGCTGGTATGTTTATACTGAGCCTCAGAGCTGAATGTTCATAAATTCACATGCCAGTAAATAGGCAGCAGTAAATCTGACCTTTCTGAGCCAGGGGGCTATAAACTTCTGTAAAAAGACAATAGGAAGCTTTGTTGCAGCTGATTGTAACAGCACAGAGATTATCTTGGTTTCTTCTGTCTATATGTGCAAGAAATACTGAGTTGTTAGCCCATTGAGGGAGATCTGAATGTAAGGTGAGCCAATTGGTTGGTGTGTGATACAAGAGATGAGTAAATGGGAAGAACTGAGAGTGAAGCATAGTCAGGTGATGTTTTTGTTCTTAATTTCTGTGTACAATTTTTGGACCAAAATAGAAAGAGGAAACAAGCATACCACTTACACCCTTTACCACTTTCCTTCTGACCTCTTTTTAACACGATTCATATAACATCATAGCAGCATAGTTAAAAATAAGTTTCTCAGCCACAGAAAAAATACAAAAAGAGATGGATTTACTCTCATCACAATAAATAATCGCCAACACAAACAACAATAACAACAACAAAAAGCCAAAACCCTTCAATGTTCATTAGGAACAGGCTTGTTACGATGTAGGCTATTAATCTGGGGATTTCATGGGACAAAAGTCAAAGCTGTGCCATTGCTGTTAATCTGCCCCAGCGAGGATTGCCAACACAATTCACAGTGCAAGGGGGACCAGAAGCATCCCAGGATACTCAGAAAACAATTTTTTAGCTGCAACAATAGACAGACTGACAAAATCACCGCAAAGCAGGGAGGAAACCCAGTCCTTAAATGAGAACCGTATCATTGGCTTCCTTGTAGACTGGGCTCAGGCCAGGGGGATAAGGCATGGGGTTTTCGGAAGAGCCTGTCTTCCTGGCTTTGACTTGAAACATCACAGGGTTTCTCCAGGGTGAGGTGGCACAGCTGGGGCTGGCAGCCAAGCTGATCATACCTGTGGTGGCCACCCTGCTTGGATGCATTTGTCCCTCACAGTGTTCACACTGCTGAAGTCCCATTTCCATGACAAATGTAAACCTGGTTGCCCCATCTAAATATGTCAGCCTCATTAGCAGGTGCGTGCTGAGTGGTACATGATATTTAGCAGCTCTGTTTTCTGCCTTCCCCCTTCCAGCTACCTCTTGGTTTGTCACTGTGACCGGGTAGGGAATAGCCAGCGAGGTGGATCTAATCTGATCTCAAAGGCAGTGGGAAGAAATGTGACAACTTCCTAGCACCCAATTGCAAAAAGCAGGGTCATATTAACAGCAATACTGCCTACTCCATGAGCCTGCTGGAGGTTTGCAAGCCATTGAAGCGCTCCGTGGAGCAGATTCTGAGCCCTGTGTGCTTTCTCAGCAGGAGTGAGCAAGGCAGTGCCAGCAGCTGGGGAAGCCCAAAGGATGACAACCAACTCGCACTCTCACTCTCTACCTCCGTATGGGTGCTTCTCACCCCTATCTGTCCCTGTGTCTGGGGAATATGGGGAAAATGCACATGTCCCTGGGCAGAGCAATCCCAAAATATCTTTGCAGACTGCCGCTAAAAAGGAGAGAGTAACTTGCAAGGTTTATGTTGTATAAACCAACCACCCCCACATGGTCTATCTTGAAGAAGGATGGTCTACAGTGCATCAATACACAATGCTGAATCACAAGTGACTGAGGAAGGACAAGATTTGGAGCCTAGGATAAGCCAGTGGGAAGCTGTTTAAGACAGTGGGAATCGTCTGAGTACTTTGAAAACAAACCTTCGATAAACCCCATTTCATTGGTTGAACTGGTTGTTCCAATCAGTTCTGAGTTTTTATTCCTGACATTTAAATAAAGTACATTGCTAAGCTTAAATAACTCCAGGGCTTGTCTTTTTAAAACTAGTATGGTAAAATCTTCCAAAACCATTATATGATCCAACATACAGAAAAAAAAAACACAAACAAGAACTAAAAAGGAGATAAAGCTGTGAAAATTGTGACTGACTCATAACCTCTCTCTTTTTCCATCTTGCCCCTGAACTTTCTAGGTAATACCTACTGTGGCTGTCATGCTGTTTAAACAAATACATTTAAATATAAAATACACATATATAGGACAAATGACAATTATCAAGACCTAGGAATAGAATCAAATCAATTGACATTTTCTATGTTGGTTGGCAGACTCCTAAAGTTAATTCTAAGTGTTGATTTATGATGCTAGAATTTAATCTTATAGCAAGATAAGATTGCAGTCACTGGAGATGAAGAGAACTTATTTGTTTATTTCACTGATGGGTAAACTTGAGCCTCTAAGGACAAAAGAAAATATATGCAAAACTTTTTTCAGTTTCTTTGGTTTATACTCCCTTTTTACATTGTATCCTGTTGTATTTTCCATTTTTATCTGGTTCTTTCCTGTCAATATTTTTTGTCAGCTATTTTGGTTACTAAAATGGACATGACAGAGAAGGTGGGAAATGGGATATATTTCAAAATATAATCATCATGATATACACATTAAAAAAAATGAGAAAGATCATGCTGTATAGTTCTTTTTGATAGACACAATTAAGGATGATGAAGAAGAAAGCTAACTGTCATGGGAGGGCAAAGGCATGAGCATGTACATGAGATACTTAAGACCCTCCTTGAGTACCTCATCAGTAGCATTGACCGAACAGAAAAGCCATCTTCGCTGCTTTGTCTTTTGCCCACCTGGAGAGTTCTACTAGAAGTACAGCTACTAGGTACCAGTCACTTAAAAATAGAAATGATCAACACCTTATCATTTAGTGATTTATTTCACAAAGGAAGAACTTATGTGGCCGATATTGATTAAAATATTCTTTCCTGATTTTCAGGGTTTTAATGTCAACAATAAATGCCTTTTCATTCCATACATATGCATTTTATTTATTATGCTATATAGACATTATTTTTAACACAAACAGGAAGAATGGGTTATTTTCTGTAGTTTAATATAATTAATAGAAGAAATGATAATGATCAAGGGAAAACAAGATTTTAGTCAGTAAATTGAAATATGTGATAATTCTTGAAAAGACAAAGTACTGAGATCGTGTATATGAGACCTTTTTTAGAGCATTTGTTTTGTTCAAGAATACAGAATGCTGAGCCAGAAAGTAATTTATACCAGCCATGAGAAAAATACAAAATTTCTGCAAATATCCATCAGCATTTCAGTACCCCCACTTCCAGAATTCACGATAAAAAAATTATCCTTTTTAAATGTCAGGGAACAGAAATACTGAAAACATTTTATTTGGAAATTGCACATTATTTCATTTCATAGGAATATAAAAGTAGTCATACCTAGTTGGACCAAAGCTTCATTTTATCAAATACCATTTTTCGGAAAGTGACCTGACATGTATTATTGGAGAAAAGCTTAAGTGTAGAGTGATCCTTCTAAGAGCGGAACAATGAGCAGTGTAGGAGTTTCTTGTACATGTCTAGAATGCGACAAAAATGTTGATGGATTTATCATCCATTAATTTCTTTAATAATATTTTAGTTTTTTTTTTATTGCCTCACAGCATCTTCTGGCAATGAATTCCCCTATTTTGTTCATTTGAGGAGAAAAAATAGTGTTTTTCTTATCTGTTTTAAATCTGGTATTCGGTATTGTCAGTGTGTGACCACATGTTCTCCAATTATACAAAATAACGTTCCTATTCATTTTTGCATATGGACTTCTAGATGGCGGTCATATTCTCCTACTGCTAAAGAGTTTCAGGCTATACAGACCCTCCTTGTACAGAAGCTATTCCATCCTACTTATAACCCTTAATTTTCTCCTCTTTTCCACTTTTTTCCTGTTTCCTGTAGCCTCTTAGTAAGCTAAACTGGGTGCAATATTCAGGATCAGGTTTACTTGATTTCCTGGCTGCTTCTCATCATTGAACTAATGTTTTCAGAGAGCCATCCTCAGTTCCAACATGTCTTTCCTGAGTGGTAGTAGTTAGTTTATAATTCATTATTCCATATCACGTGTACACGACTCTGTGGCCATTTACTGAATTTCATTTACTATTGACATGTGAAGATCTTTTGAAATACTCTATCACTAGTAGCAGTTTTGAGTGTCTTGAGTTATTCTGTCTCACTCATGCACTTCGTCACCTGACTATTTGCTCTCTGTTTGAGGTCATTTATTAACACACTGGACAACACTCATGCCAAGGGCCCTGAATGAACCCTGCTATTAATAGCTTTTCATTGTGAAGACTGACCACTTATTCCCACCTACTTTTTCCTCTCTTTTAACCTATTATTAATCCATGTGAGCGCCTTCCCTCACACCCATGACAGCTTAATTTCTTTAGAAATCTCTTCTAAGGGACTTTGTTGAATTCTTTTTCAAAATCTAAGTACAGAGTCATTGGGTCACCATTGCCCATAACCTTTATGACTCCTCAAAGAACCTTCATTGATTTGCAAGACAGGACTTACTTTCACAAAAGCCCAGTTGATTCTTCCTTGGAATATATCATATTTATCTAGATACTTATTAATTCTCTCCTTTGTTGTAGTTTCTTTTATTTACCTGATAAGGAAGTCAGACTCACCGGTCTGTAGCTCCCTGAATCATTTGTGAAGCCTTTTTCAAAGACTAGGAACTCATTAACTGACTTATACCTCCCTAGCATTGAGACTTTTAAAGCAATGCCTCACATACACCTCAGGTAATAGTTCATTGGTTTCATGTCTGTGTTTCTTTAGGACTCTTGGGAGAATGTTGTCAAAGCCTTCAACATTGCTATCAAATTATACAATAGCGACCCACTCCTGAGATCAAAATGTTTGATAATTTTAAATGACTCTAAATGGAGCAGCTTGGGTGCAGCCAGCCCTGAACTTTTGATATATTACATGGTAGCCCTGGCAATATGATGTGTGATGAAGTCTAGTTTCCACTTTTTAGTCTAAAAGCATGTCTCTTGGAAGTAATAGCTCTCACCTCACAAAGAACAGAAGTTGTCATTTTTTACTTAATTGGTAAGCAACAAGATTTCTCATGATGTGACTGTGATCCTGTATCACGCAAATGCATCTGCAAGCATTTAGTTAATATATCTTTCTTTTTTATTGGTGAGAAAGCAGGAAGAGCGTGGTAGAGTAACCTCCCTATATTTTCCCAAGTATCATTGATGTGCTAGTAAAGTTGTTTTTCAAGATTATGTCCATTTTAGCTTTTGCTAAACTCCTGTTTTGCTTGCTGGATTTCCCAATTCAAAGACTAAAAGCCTTTATGTCAGACTTTGAGGATTCTAGAGATAAATACTGAATGCATGGAAAATATGTAGTTTAAGCATTCTGTATCTGCATCAATAGCCTGCTTCAGAAAAAAGAAAACAACTCCCTGGTGGCAGTCACTGCAGAAGAAGTGTAGTAGGGAAAGAGGATGGTTGAGAAAATTCAGAGGCCGAGAGCAAGAAATGGCCACCATTATCACAGGAAGCAAAAGGAAAGATGAAAGGTTTTCAGCTAACAATGTCTTTAATATATATTTGTTTACTGTTGAAAACCAGCTACGTGTATATTTGCAGGGAACAATGCATTACAATATGAAAAATTAATACAAAACTACATTTAAATAACTAATGTGTTGGCACCAGAATTGATGCGGACCCAGGAGGAATATGGTTCCCTTGTTAAAGTAAGTTCATTAGCATAAGAAGCACAAATATGAAGGGCAGGAAGGGAGGAGAGTTCCCATGTTAATAAATATTTACTTCATGATTCTTGAATGACAGAAATCAACAAAAGCTAGGAAAGAGAAAGTTCCAGCAAACACTCCAAACTTAACTAGGAAATGAAATCAGAAGCTTGAACTCAAACGTTGAGTGCCTTGTTTTTTCTTAACATGAGTCACAAAATATAAATTCCCCCCTGTTTTCCCTGCAAAGTTAGATTACACAAGTAAATAAGGATGGCTCCAACCATCTAGTCCTACTTAGCCTACACTGAGATTAGAATTTCTACTTGTTTCCTCTGTAATTTTTTCCCACAAAAAAAGGAGTGGAAAATTTGTTTTCAGTAAGGCTATTTTATATTTTAATAGCACCTTTTATTCTAGAAGATCCCAGATGTTTTCTATGAGCAGGCAAACCGTCTCATCTTCTCCTTAAATTTAGCGAGCTGTCAAATGCCTAGCCCTACAGAACTCTGGGTAATAATAAAAAAATATTTAAAATGAAACAGGTGACAGGCAGGTACCAAAGTGGGAAAATTTGAAAAGAATAAACTGTTCTTCATTTAAAAACATATTTGCAAGTGGCCAAAACTTTGATTTATGGTCTCACCATTGGCATGATGTCACAAATACTGATTAAAAAGAAATACAGAGAAATGAGCTACAACTATAAAATAATCAAATCAAAAACATCAGCCCGTTTGTTGGAATCATTTTCCGTAGGATCAATCCGTCTATATCCTGCTTCACTTACGAGCTCTAGTGACAACATGCTCAAAGGTGGCTGGATGCTAACTCTATATTGCTTGGGAGGAGGGGAAACCTCATTAGTTACTTTTCTTATGACACCAGTCCCGCAAATGAATATGTATTCAAGGGATTTGTTAAACTATACATTATACTATGAGAGGCAGGGATTTGGTTTTGCTGTGTTGTGTAGCCATTGTTACTGGCCACAAAACTCATGTCACTCTTTCACCCCGTGCTGTCTCTGTTGGGTCGAGGGGTGAAATCGTTTTCTGATTGAGGGCAGGTCATGGCTCAGACAAACCAGAGGTCCTCCCCACTCCTCCAGCAGCCCCCAAGACACTTGGTTCACAATTGCTCTCTTACTTAGGGAAGCATCAGTTAGCTCCCAGCCAGCCCCGCCAGAGAAAGTGGGTGCGCAGATGTGCCACCATGGCCTTACACCCTTTCAGACAGAGTCTCTCTGAGGAGGACCACCGCTGGTTTGTGCAGTCAGGCTGGAAGGAATGAGCCAAACCCATGCTTTTTTGGACTTTCCAGCATTTGCTCTGGGTAAACTTGTATAGTGTAAATGAAGGGATGTCTCTTAGCCCTTGAACTAGCTGCTGTGAGGGAGTTTAATGAAATAACTTTCGTAAGAAGTGGTAGAACAAATTTTTGAGCTGAAAAGTAGAGTGTGAGAAACATGGAAATCCATGCAATCTGATTAGTGGCTCTGTGAGCTTCTGCATGTGTGTTCAACAGGGAAACAGAAACTGGGTCTGCTTCTAAAATAAATATAAAACCCCTTCAAAGTACAGCTCTAAGATAGATTTTCTCTTTTAATGCTTATTCCTTCATAACTTCACTGAAGCCCGGCATCTGCTGTCTGTTTTTGCAGCCTACACTGACATAGTAATATCTAAGACCAGTTTTTGCTATCCAAATTTCTCTACCATCTGGGAGGCAGTCACCTTTTGAGAGTGCAATAGTGTCTGCCTTTTGAAGCACTGCTGCTGCTGCTGGGATTCATAACCCCTTCTGATGCAGGTGGTCCTCAAGGCATGCTGGCGAAGCTGCCTCATGCACCTACACACGGAGAGGGGGAAGTCCGGCTTGGTAATCTCCTAGGTGGGGTTTGCACTGGAAAAATAAAGCTCAGAATAAACACGTAGACAGATTTTCGGATGCCGTTATTTGCAGCTGCAGCCAATGTTAAAGCGATCTGAACGAGAGTGGGCTCCAACCCATGTGCGCGTTCCCTGAAATAAGAGGCTCTGGTGGCCACCACCGTGAGAAAGACACACTGAGAGGTGGGTACCCAGCCACACAAACCTCGCCACAGGCACACAAACTGTCAAACACGAAAAACAAACCCAAAGCCACTGCACAAATCAAACTCACCCAGAAAAAGGGTATTACATACACCAAGGGCAAGTCCTAGGTAGGAATATATCTATACTCCAGAAAAAAGCCACATCTTTAAATAACTGCGCGAGGTAGATAAAGAGTTGGAGCTGTGCCAAGGTAAAAGTTGTAAAACTGGATTGATTTTTGCTATGGCTTTCTAAGGGCTCCCTAGAGCGAGGATGCGATGTTCAAATATAATAATTGATAGCCTGAAAAAATATTTCTGATAAGTGTGCAACTGTAACACAGAGCCCTGTCTGAGATGAAGCAAGCTTTTGTGTCCCAGCGAACCTGAGTACTGGGGTGACCCAGATCTGCCGTTCCCTTCCCTGATTGCTGCCGCATCCTTCAGCTGGAGAGAAAATGGGCCTGGGCTTTGAGCAGGGCATTTTGTTAAATGCTGCCGTGGAAAAGTAATTACCCGACAGCCAGACCAGTGCGTACAAAGGGGGAGGGCTCTGGGGGAGGAGGGAATTCACATTCATTAATAGCACCCCAGCAATCCCAGAGGGCAGAGGAGTTAGTGCTAATCTAACCTCTTTTCAGCCTTCACCTTGGTGCGGTGACCACCTCAAGCTCTGTGTATGTGTGTATAAATTGCTTAAGATTCAATTGAACACATCAAGTTTTAAAAAGGATTTAAGTGAAAATTTTCAATAGCTTCTGAAAGGGGATAATTTATTAGCTCTGAGTAAATTAAAATCTCAAGCAGGGGTAAAGACTTTAGAGATTACTTTAATACATTTTATATGCTTTCAACAGAAATGTTCCTTTAAATGCTCCAAAAATCAGCTAATTTTGTCCTATTTAGTAAATTACCTCCTAAGGCTGTAATGTTACAGATTACAATTGCTAAAAAAAGTTATGCCTTATCAAAGAGGAATAAACTGCATTTGTATAGGTTTAAATATAGCACTTTTTTTTTTGTTTTCATAAGTCAGACTGGTAAAAATGCTGTGTTAAAATAATGCCAGGAAGGGAGTGTATCTTTTACATTCTTGTTAGGTCAGATGGTAATGTAACAGAATGTCATGGCTACATCTCCCATATACCATACTAGCAATTTAGAGTCTATTTTGTCTTTGAGATCAGACGTATGATCAAATTACTCTGGTTAACTGTTACCATGCATCAGCCGAGCCTCAATAACTGCCTGTGCAAATGCTCTTAGCCCATGGCACAGTCAGAGTAATTTGGCTTAGGTTAGCCCCTTTTCACTGCGGGCTAACGTATGTCACATTGCCTCGTATTTGTAGTGGACAGTTACCACAGCCTCGCTGGTGTGCAGTAGCGTGCCATGCTGAGGCTGTTTGATTATGTCTGAGCCTCGAATTTGTCTATGAAACCAGTGGTTTCCAGGTTTAAGGTCTCTTTGGGGAGGATGGCAGGAAAAGCATTGGCTCTGAACAAAATCCTGCACATCCATCCTTTACACGGTCAACAGGCTGCCTTTCAAATTATTTCCTTTATGGCAAGAAACCATACTGCCTGCTCAGCAGAGAAGCTGGCTTGGCTTCAGGCAGCTTTAAAGCTATCAGCAGCTGGGAAGCCAATGACTACATTTCAAAACTAGAAATCAGTTTACATAGGGAAAAGGTCTGGGTCTGGTTTAGAATTCCAGTTCTTGGAAATCACAGGAGTCAGCTGTTATGTACATCACTGCCTCAAAAGTTGTTTCTGCTGTTGGTGAATATGGCCGGCGCAGTAAATTTAACAGTGCCAGAGGTGATACTGGAACTTGACTGTCCATTTTGGAAAGTTTGAGTGGTCTCTCACAGGGTTTTGCCCTGGGCCATCTGGTAGTCTTCAAACTGTTCCTAGGCAGGGTTTGGGAATTAGCAGAGATCTGGGGGGGGGCTGGATCTGGCCAGCCCATCTCAGAAGATAAGAGGGTGTGAATGAGTCACTCTGTGCCAGTTCGCCTCACTGCAGATAATGGCCCCAAAACAACTTATTTTATTAATATGGATACAGCCTAACCTACAATAAGGGTTCAAAGAGTTAGTAAGCTGATGGGTAGCTGGTGAGGAGTGAGAGATTTCAAAGACTGGCGAAGGTATGACGGGGAAGTTGCCATTAAGTGTTGGTGGGGTAAGAAAGAGAGTGCAATGAGAAGGACTGAGAGAAGGGGGGCTGGATGGATAGATTATAAGGATACAATCAGTCTGCAAAAGAAGAAAGAGCCTGGGGCAAAAATAGGGAAAACAAATATTACTGCAGCTGAGACTGAAAGGGAAGACATTAAGAGCCTAAGCTACTGAATAAGTTTCTAGTTGTTATTGACCAAGAAAAGGAAAATAAAATTGGGAAAATAAATCTGTATCCAGGAATTTTTTAGTTACAAGAAATAAGTCAAGGCACTCCATGTTCTTTGGGTGGGTATTCAGATCCATACACCTATCTGCATTGACATATATGTGCAAGAAGGTTTAAGACTGAGACACCTAAAGCTTGTGACTTTTGGGGCTCAGATCAATTAGGATCTTCAAGAATTTAAAGGAATTCAAGGCTTTTTTCCATGGTGGAATTGTGGGAGGGCAGGAACAGAAGCAGCCTGGCAACTGTCTTGTGCTGCTCAGGAAAGGGGTTGTTGACCTTTTATCCATGGTTTTATGTGTTGCCTGTCTGTATCACTTGCCCACATGTGTGCAATACAACGGTTGCTATTAGGGTTCAGAGGGGCTACATAGTTTTAATTGTTCATTGTTTCAGGGTCAAATTTATCTGTTACCCTAGTAAGCCCAGCATCCAGGACAGACCTGAACAAAAAATAAGCATTCAGCAGGATTCAATCTCCAGATCTGCCTGGTGTCAATCCTGAAGCACAGAGAAGATCCTCAGCCTAAACATTACCTTTCTTCTTATAAAACACCTGAAGAGTTCCGTGTATGGGCAGATCAGCTGCATCTTCATTTGTCTGTGAAGACATGTCTTCGTGCCTGATTATTTAGTCCTATAAGACAGGTGAGGTGTTTTTTTGAAACAAGTCCCTTGAGCCCTGGAACTAATGAGATCCGGTTTCCTGTGAATCTGTTTCCTGACTGTTGTATTTTGGTTTCTAAAAAGGTCCAGGATCTGACAAAAGCTTTTTACAGGTTTAGTCACTTATGAAGTCACTCTGCAATGCAGGTTTTCCCATCCAAGAAGGTGCAAATCTCCCTTCCCCAGAGCATTTAAGGGGTTCCTTCCTCTGTGCATGGGCCCTTATAAACCTTTAAGAACTAGAGCATCTCTTAGATTTCACCACTCTGTCAAATCTCTTGAGGTCAGAGGATAGACAGGGGATGCAGACAGGGACAGGAATTATTTTGCAGCCAAAACAGTAACCTATTAATTGTGATGATAGCTTTTTGACTTAAGAATTCCCATGCTGGTCTAGTTCAATGCTGAGCCTACCCTGGTATCTTATCTCTGTTTACCAGTATCTTTTACTAGTACACCAGTATCTACTTAGTCAGAGAGTGGAGTCTTGACAATAGATGAAATTAATGTGCAAAATCACTAGTCTTATATCCTTTTCTTGAAAAAGTCCTTTTTTATCTCATTATCTCATATCCTTCATTATTTCCACAAACATTTTGAATTCTCTCTTTTTTTATTGCTATGCCTTTTTTTTTTTTAGAGAAAATGTCTCTTGAAAAGATGATGGTTCCCCCAATAATGCTATGCCACTGTCATATACTGACATGATAATAATTTCCGTATTACTGTTTTCTTTTGCTCTTTGATGCCTTCTGGAATGCCAAACCTCTTTCAGCAAATAACTGCACCAGAGCAGTCATCACCACTTCTCTCTTTCAGAAGGTACTTTCATTAACTTAAACTCACTGCTCTTTAAACTCACCGCTTTTTAAACTCAGAGATCTCAGTAGTTCAAATGATTCCTCCTTCAACATGCTTTAACCTGCATTCATTGGATTTCACCTGCTACCATGCTGTCCTTTCACCTCACTTCCTTCAACCTCTCCGGAGCTCTACGTAAATTTCTTCAGTGTTGATCAGCCTTTGTGATACCCCTAGGCATGGTCAGCTCACTGTTCACATAGATTTTCTTGTCACTAACTTACAAAACAATATCAATGGCAACATGCAGCTTTAGAGTATCCCAGTATTAATTACTTTTTTTTTTACCACTAGAAAATGGAGTAGTTTCTGATTTGTGATGGTCTGTTTTTAATCCACTGTACTCCCGCATGCTGTTACTGTTTTGACAGTTTTCGGCAAGGAACTTGCAAAAAAACTTTCAGAAAATCCAAATACGTTAGATTAACCCCATTTTTTTAAATCATGTATTTTGCTGCTGCACTCAAGGAACGTTTGAAGAAAAGAGTGATAGGTTATCCATTACCAAGTCATGCCGCTTTGTCCCAATCATATCATAGCTAGCTAAGTGTTTTACACATTAGCATTTCAATCAATGAAGGCCCTTGGCAGATTACTTCAAGATATGACTAACTTTAAACACAAAAGTTGTACCCTTGAAGCCAGTGTCCTGTTTGCATGCTTTAAGCTAAGCATGTGTTGAAGCCAGGATCACCAAGCTGCAGTCCCTAGGCAGTAAGCATTTTCTCTTTTTTTTTTTTTTTTTTTTTTTGAGAGAGCAGTGGNNNNTTTTGAATGAGAGATGGAATCTTTTTGCTGCCAGTTGCCCCAGATCATTCTTAAATCTAGTAGAAATTTAGTAATGACAGGTATTTCTGACAGCCAGAGACACCAGGGCTATCCAGGGTTGGAGCCAAAATGGAATTTTTCCTTGCTGAGAGCTGCTCCAGAGCTGGACGGGGAAGGGAAAGGAGATGCACTGAAGTGGGCTGTGGTCCCTGGACTTGTGGCTGCAGGGTGCTCCCTGCTGCTTCTGCCTCTCCTGGAAAGGAGCAACCAGCAAGCTGGTCCTCCTGCAGCACCAGTACAGACCCAGGAGGCAGTACCGCCATCCTGCAACCCCAATAGCCTGCTGTCCTGGGGTACTCCCTGCTGTCGCTCGTGCCTTGAGCCAGCCAGGCTCTCAGCTCTTCGGTAAAAATGTCAGAAGGCTCTCAACATCCCACCGTTTTGCTAAATCCTTTTAAAGGCTTGTCCATTTCTGCCTTCTCTGGGTTCAACCCTCTCATTTTCTGTCAACATTTTATTTTACTACCTTAATCTCCCATGACCACTTTTCTCAGTGTAGTTAGTGCTGTGTAGCCTCACAGAGCTAGATCCAAGCACTTATAGTGTCTTTCCAACCACCTCACTCCTCCTTCAATTCATCCTTTTTTTCCTTCTCTTCCTCTCCCTCCTCCCCAAATCTCACCCATCTCTATCGTTTGTGGTGGTTTTATGTTCTCTGGCAACCTGGCTCTTGCTTTTGGGCAAAGGCTGGTCGCTGTCTTCAAATCTCACACGTTGCGCTCTCAAGGGTCAGAGTGTGGACTTTTGAGCCCATAAAATCAAGAGACTGAAAGAAATTAAAAGAGACTGAAGATTAAAATCACTCGGTATAAGGAGATAATAGAATATACTTGAAGATACATTAGAGAAGGCAGAAACATTTAGGGCCCCACACCTCAATACTGGAGACTTAGAGACTGAGTCTGCAGAATACAGATCAGATCCTTTCATTTATTTTTTACTGAATTTGTGCTCCAATCCCTAGCTACGATTTAACTGCAGTAATACAAATTTAATACTGACCCTTTAAAAATGATTCACTGGCCGTTTTTCACACTTGTTTTATGAAACAGTCAAAACATTTTTCACTCCTGCTCTTAAGAATTTTTGGATCTGTAAATAGCAACATTTATTTTTATCTTCTATCAACTATTAGAAGCCTTCAAGCTGGGACACATATTGTACACTGACTATAAGAAATACAGAAGCACAGAAATGCCAAATGAAGCTACTGTTTCAAGAGACAGAGCCTACCATTTCAAATGTCCTTGTGCAAGAATCGTTCTCATGGTCATGGTCACTAGGAACGTGTCTGAATAGTAAAAGGCAAAGGGTGAAATCTCATTAATTTCAGTGGGGTCAGGGTTTCAACCAAATTTGCTCTTCCTACAAACATAAGCTTTTACTTTTAATGTGTATATTTTTAATGTGTGTCTTTAAACGCGTTCGAAGCTGATGCAACTTGTTCTTCCAGTATTTTTTCCCAGATGTTTGTATATCTAACAATATCCCTAAAAAGGTGCTGTTAATAACTCCGACAGTTTTGATTTTTTGAAAGTGGCATCTAATTTTAGAAAACCATTAGATAACTTAGAGTGAAAGATTCACCAAGTAAATGGTACTTTATAAATCTTTCTGTCTAGATGGATGATTTAAATACAAGTTTCTGATTTTAGTTTTACCTGCCTAAGGGTTGAGATGAGCATGAAAACGAAAAGGGTATCTTTACAAACAATGAAATAAAACCTATCTAATTGCAATATTTTGAAATATTACCTATAGGAAGATGTAAAATACTGTTTATTTTTGTAGTGATGCTTACTGCAGGTGCACAGCGTGTGAGCAAATACTGCAGCTTTTATCTAGATGACCTGATTCTCAAATTCCAAACGCTGAGGACTGGAAAGCAAGGCAAGAGCTAAAGATAAATTTTTAAAAAATCTGCATTTATTTGAGTTATGGATGAATAAAATATAGGGCACATAAAAGTGACAGTACCTTCTAGGTTAGTAGATTGCACAATCTGGACTTTCACAGCTACAGTATTTTCTCATGCATGTGTTACACTAAGAATACTAAAAATACCTAGATTTAAAAGACAGAGCTGACAGAACATCTAAGTAGTGATGAAATACTCAGAAACACATGAATTACATCTTCCAAAGAAGCCTCTTGAAATTAAGTGCAAAGGCCTTCATTCTCTACTCATATTGATTTATATCAGCGGAAACTTCTTGGATATATAGGTGCCCACAATACAGTTCAGGAGAGAGTGGTGGCAAGGTTGATACGGCAGAGCCTTTGAAATTCTGGGTGCAGTCATAAAATTATGTCTATCCACTGTTATCTTCAAGAAACTATTAATAAAGACACGGGCTGCAGGTATTCTGAATTCTTTCTCTTTTGACATCCTATCTAGCAGGGGCTGCAAAGCTAAAAGCTAAAATTTTGGTTCCTTCATTAAAATAGCCAAAGCCATGACCAGATAAGGTCCATTTGAGTATACTTACTCAAAAAAAATTACAGCGACCTGTTCAGACATTGTTATCTTGATCCTCTATTGTGCTGATTTTCCCATTACATCTTGTTTTCAGCCATGTTTTCAGCAGTCTTTGCACACTCATACATCCCCATCATGGCAAACCCTATGGCATGCCACGTGTGTGGTCACTTTCATGGTGTAAGACCCACCAGCCTCATTGGCTCCAGCACAACCCTCTCTGATGTCAGACTCTTTGAACTGAAATAAAGAGAAGCTTTAGGGTCATGAAGACATTGTATGGAGCCTAGGGCAGAGCCAGGGTCAAGAGCTATTACTTCACAGGCCCCCACCTGCTCTAGACAGGATTAGTCTGAAGCAATGTGAAAGCCAATCAGTTGGTGCCACACAGACTACTGCTTACAGTTTCTAGGGGAAGATATTTTTTGCCTGTCTTCAGGTTCTAAACTAAAATGAATAATACTTTGATGGGCTGGAAAGTTAATGCGAATCATGTGAAAGGAAAATATTCTGACTATTTTCATGTTATTATAATACAGTTCCACTTCCTGTAAAATGCAAGTTGACTAACCTGCCATACTGTTAGGATCTCAACTGGAACAGAGGCAAATGGCACTTAGATGGTAAGGAAGATGCCCAGGGTCGTCATTACTGTAAGACAGTTGTTAAACGGATAACACTGAGAGAAACAGGAGCATTCAGAAGCTGCTCAGGGTCCCAGCTGAACGTGACACTCTTTTGGAACCATGGTCCCTGACTGAACTTGTCCTTCCTACTTTTTAAGGAGGCTCTGACACCTGTGACATATCAGTGTCGTTATATTCACAGTCAAGTTAATTCATGCCTGCTAATATGCACAATGCAATTTGTGCATTTTTTGTTCAGAATGCTTCCAATAACCACCACTAATAACCTTCTCTTCAGTACAGGAGTAAAGCTCATCCTGTGTTATTTATGCTTCGGATTAGATTTCATCTCACATAACTTCAGCTGTCAACTTTAAGCCACTCACCACAGACTCCCTTTGTAGTCACTGGAGAGAGATAGGCATCTCCAAAGGGTGATTCCTTCCATCTCTCTTCGATACCTGTCTTCAGATGGGATGAATCACCCTCTGGAGGTGCCTATCTCTCTTCATTGTCTAGAGAGGGAGTCAAGCTGACTTTAACTTATAGACATCTAACAGCGACTTCTAACTTATAGATAGTGAAAGTGAAATGAATCCAACCTTCAGTGTACTGTACTTTAAGTAGTTCTCTGCTTGGTATGAAGAGGATTGAAGGAAGATTTCTCTAAGTGCAAGCATGGTTTTGTTGCTGCTGGTAGGAATGCTTTGCTTTCTTCTCTTGCCTTCCTGAGATGCTGACAGCTCTGATGTTAATAATGGAGCACCAGTCGGGCTTCAGCGATTTGCAGAAAAAAGGCAAGTTATGTAATTTTTCAAGGTAATAGCTGCAGTCTGGGAAGAATTGGCCTGAAACTGTCTGAAGCTGAGAGAATCTTCCATGTTAAATAGTTTAATTTTCAGGATAATATTTCCATGACTTGAATTAAAAAAAAAAAAACAAAACCTCAACCTATTTCATTTGCTGTATTAAATATCTGCATTTGCTCCTAATATTCTTAATTAGGTCAATTTGAAAATTTCAGCACATCATTTTCAAGTGTGAATTTAAGGAGAGAAAGTTTTGCAATCTATTACATTCATACTTCAGTTGTATAAAGCACTCCACATATCCTTGTGTGGTGATAAAAATAACATTTCATGAATCAGACAAAGAATTTTTGACATTGATAAATAGAATGGCTGCATGATATATCACTCCACACTTTCCCAGCACTTATCCACGGCCTGGGTTCATCCCCGCTTTTCTTCGTAACCTGCACAAGTCTGTGTATATGTAAAAAAAAAGCAGTTTCATTTGAGAAATTGCTTCAAACAAATATGAAAACTACTCTTGAAAGGAAAGACACTTTATGATGTTGCTAAGACTTGTGATTTAATCATGCATTTTACAACAATCAGTATTTTTAATGCCTTAGCTTCAAAAATCCTGTTATTACCTGATAATCACTGTTTTTATTAAGGAAAAAAAAAAAAGACATTCCTAATGGTCTGGACTGCAGAGGAAAGTTCAAAAATATGAACTGTAAAAGCTCAAATCAAGAAGGTGACAAGTGAAAAGAAGCAATTAATGTAACACTTTATAATTTTTGGAGGCCTGACTTGATTTTTTTTCCCCTCAACTAAAGTACAAATTTCCCACAGGATTTTCTTTTCAGAATCGCAGTTCTTGACGAGGTTGAAGTGAGACACAGGACTGTATGACAGAATTCATGTCTGCCCAGTGGGTCAGACTAAACACTATGCACCCCTCTAGGTCCAGACTTTCTCCAAGACAGTGGTCTTGCCGGATGGCTAAACCTGAACAGGACTTAATGGGGCTCTATAAGGGGTTTGCTCTGTATTGGAATTAGGTCTTTGAATCAGAGTTTGCAAAGAACTGGAAGGGTTCTCTGTCCTGAACTGGGCTGCTGCAGAGGGATGAATTTCATCCTAAAAGAAGACAACCAAATTCAAAAATCTTCCTGAAAGAGAGAAAATTATAAGGCTTTTCACAGTGTCTAAATTTAAATACTTAAATGAAGTGTCTGAGGTAGGAGTCTCGTAAGGCTTCCTCTCTAGTCAATAGAAAGGGAAAGACAGTCCTGTAAAGCACCTTACTGAAGTTTCTGCTTTGAAATGGCTACTGAGAGAGCCTGGTTTCCTGAGTAAGGCATCTCCCAGTGTCTACTGAGTCCTGCTTTCTGGAGCACAATGCAGATCTGATGTTGAGTCCTGCTCTCAGTTACATTCGTTTTGTAAGTAAGTCACTGATGTGGGACTTGTGGTGGCAAAGGACCAGGAAAACGAACGGTGTCCCAAGACCTGTGTGGATATGGCTACGCTCTGCAATACTACTGCTTCTTCCTCCAGAAGCCACTGGGGATGGTCTTGCTGTAGGCAAGTATGTGGAATTACAGAGTGTTAGGAGAAAGGGAAATTTTGGAAAGGACCTGTTGCCCTCACTTCATACATCACAGAGCATATATAGAGGAGAAAAATAGTGCTTAGAGCAACATCATAACTGGCTTGTACCTTCATGTAGGGTTTTTGGGTAGCTGACCTGGGCTACGCCGAGCCTGAGCAATCCTCCAGGACTGCAAGAT
This sequence comes from Dromas ardeola, assembly GCA_013398915.1. Lineage (NCBI taxonomy): Eukaryota > Metazoa > Chordata > Aves > Charadriiformes > Dromadidae > Dromas > Dromas ardeola. The sequence continues at coordinate 175,869 of VYZM01008776.1, forward strand.
AGAAACCTGGGTTGCTCCAGCAAGACAGATGCCCGTTACTTACAGCCACAAGCAGCTGGAGGCTCAGAAACTTCAGGAAGCTCAGGTGTTCATTGTAATTTTGAGAATGAACATAAATTGTGATAGACGTCCTTCCTGAAAAACTGGTCAAGTTTTTCAGGAAAAACTTATCAAGTTGCATTTATACTGCACTGCAATGTAAATATATATTCTTCCTAGTTGCCCAGTTTTGGCACTGGTGCGGCTGTGTAAACTTAGTGAAGTCCTTTCTATACTAGATTGTCTTTACTGCATTGAAGATCAGGCCTTGCATTCTGCAAAAAGTCATTTTGTTTTACCTAATAGATATTAGTTTAGAAACACCTGAGTATCTTCAGTGACTGCTGTTTTTAGGTTAAGCAGTCCAAAATCTGTTCTTGATTTGGAAAAGAAAGTTCAGAATTAACATGCTGTTTCTGCAAATCCATAATCAGAGCAGCTTTGTACCAAATAGCAGATTAGGAAGCACACCGTTGCATGCATGGCATGACTCAAAACAGGTGCACCTACAAGGTAAAGGACTGGAAGGATCCCACTTAGTGAAATAGGATCCCATTGTGTGATATGTCTATCTTGCCTGTTTTTCAATTCTGCCTCTTTCCTTCCTTCCTTCCTTCCTTCCTTCCTTCCTTCCTTCCTTCCTTCCTTCCTTCCTTCCTTCCTTCCTCCCTTCCCCCCTT
>VYZM01008776.1:196653-229659 GCA_013398915.1 Dromas ardeola
GACAGGACCAGAGGAAATGGTCTGAAGTTGCGGCAGGGGAGGTTTAGATTAGATATTAGGGAGAATTACTTTACTGAAAGAGTGGTCAGGCACTGGAGCAGCCTGCCCAGGGAGGTGGTTGAGTCCCCATCCCTAGAGGTATTTAAGAAACGTGTAGATTTGGCACTTCAGGGCATGCTCTAGTGGCAGAGATTGTAGGGGGTTTTTTTTGTGTGTGTATGGTTGGACTTGATGATCTCAAAGGTCCTTTCCAACCATGAAGATTCTATGATTCTATGATTATTTATTTTTACAAATGTCACCTGCCATTTTCCCAAACCTTGATGCCCTCTCTCTATAACTTCCAAGCTGCCACAGCCTTCTCAGTTCAATATCTTCCCCATAGGTTGTCCTTTAACCCAGCTCCATTTTCACTCATTGTAATGAAATCCTTTGTCAACCCAGCATGAAATTCACTGTTCACAGTAACAGCCTCATCTCAGAATTTCTAGTTGGGGTTAGGTCCCCAGACTGTTCTGATCTCTGTTCTACCCATGAAGGTCCCCATCTGATCTGTGTTTAGTCCTTTTCTGCACCGGTTTTACTTGCAATGCCCATTGCCTGACTCCCTACCTCCAAGGGTAAGGGCTTCCTTCCTGCTCCCTAAATACACATCCCAGTTTCCTTTCCTAGCCTGTTCCTCTTCCCCTTCTTATGATGTATCTCCTCCTCGCCCTCTTTAATAATGTCTGATCTACTTCATTTGATCTCAAGCCTTTCTCTTTCTCACCAGAATTTAGTTTGCTGTCACCCAAACAAACAAGCTCTTTGTAGCTCTCAGTATAATCTTCTTCATCAGATCATAATTCCAGCCTTCTAATACCTCCTATGACAAAGAGATCTCAGCAACTTCTTCTCCATCTTTTAATTATCCTAGATATCTCTGTGCTCCCAGACAGTTATTAGGCTACTAGGCAGAATTTTTAATTTCTTCTCACAGTACCAGACTTTATTTTGTTCTCTCCACATTAAAATATGGTGAGTCCCTTCTCCATGACAGCAAGAAAGCCTCAGTATGAAAAAGGAGAGTAAGGCTCCCTGCTCTCAAACCTGGTCAACTGACTGTCTGGGGAGCAGCTTTGCTGAAAAGGATCTGGGGGGAAGCAGGCTAAACATGTGCCAGTAGCGTGTCCTGATAGTCATGAAAGCTAACAGCATCTTGGGCTATGTTAGCAAGACAAAAGGTTGGACCAGATGATCTTTTGAGGTCCCTTCCAACCGGGGCTGTTCTATCATTCGATATTGACTATGTTAATGGTATGTTGAGAAGTGTTTATTCTCCTTTACTTGGCCACGTCCAGATGCTGTGCTCAGTTTTGGGAACCCAATGCAAGACAGACATAAATAAGTATGTCCGGGGGCTAGAGCACATTCTCTATGAGGAATGTCTGAGCCAGCTGGGTTTGTTCAGCCTGAAGAGATGACTGCAGGGGAGCCTCATAGCCGCCTTTCAACGCTTATGAGTAGGCTATTACAATGGCAGAGCTAAGCTTATTACTGAGGTGCACGGCATGGACTTAACTGGAATGGGGGAGGTTCTGACTGGATATAAGGAAAAAAAAAATTAACTGTGAAGAAAATGAAGCACTAGAGTAGGTTACCCAGAGAGGCTGTGGAATACACCCTCGGAGGTTTTCAAGACCTGACAGTACAAAGCCCTGAGAAACCTGAATTCAATGTTGACCTTGTTCTGAGCAGAAGGTTGGACTAGAGACTTCCTGAAGACCATTTTAACCTACATGATTCTGTAATTCCATGAAGCCTCTGTTGAAAATGTTTTCCCAAATGTTCGTCACTTATCCAAGTTAGAATGGGTTTGGATTTATATCAATGCTATGCATCCGTTTAAAATTTCAAGCCTTTGCTCTCAGACGCAGAAGACTTGGAGCACTTCAAAGGAAAGACTGCCAGAATTTTTTCAATGTGTACAAAACAAGATTATCTCCCTGGACTCATTGTTGGATACTACTGAGTAATTTTGTCTGAAATACTTGAAGAGAGGAAAATGAGGTCTGAGGCAAAGTGAGTGTAAAAAAAAATCTGATTCTCAGACTCTTGCTGGTCTACCACTGGTGCTACCAAAGTTGCTGTTAATCCATCATGACTACGGTGAAAATTCAGCTCCCCATAGCACCAGCTAGACATCACATGTTGAAGACCAGGCAAGTTGCCAAACACTAGTTCATTTTTAGTGGGAATGCCATGGTTTGGCAAATCAAGAGGTAAACCAAAATACGCTCTATTTTGTCATCTGTTCTTAATGCACTATGTTTTTTTTTAAAGTGGTTTTGCATGGAATTAATTATTCAATGTATTGGCCAGTTGTAAAAATTATGCCTGCTAACAGCTGTAATCTTATAATTGTACTTCTCCGCTTCCTCCATGCCCCACACCAAAAAAAATTTTTATTGCTGACCTGCAGTAAGGTTTTCCTCTGAGATTCTCTTAATATTTCCAAATATGCATTGCTTAGATAAGAGATGAGTGATGACACTAAGCAAAGTCAGTAGAAAATAAAGACAATGCTACATCTAGAAGTAGAGGACAGGCACCACAAACAAAAAAGGAAACAGTGCATTTTGTTATAGTTTATAAAACAGAAAGTGGAAGATAGAACAATGTTGACTAAGCTTGGATGCTAGAGGTTTCTCAAAAATACATAATAAAAAAAATAAGCTGTACAAAAAATTGAGCTGTAACATGATGGGATGTATCTCAAAAATGAATACATAAAGAAAAGAAAAGCTAGACTATAATAGCCTAAAGAGGCAGTTTCCTAAATGAACTCTACCAATATTGAAGAGGAAGGGAAAACATAGGCAGATATTTGCCTGAGTGTATCTGGATGGTTATCAAAGACACATATAGTGTTGATTAAACTTGTAAGTGGTAGTGCAAATGAACTTTATATGTGGAATATCCTTTGGGAATTAAGAAAGTGTCTGCACTCTAAGACTGACAGCTGATGTCAACATTTTCATTCCATATTTTCTGGAGAAGCCAAGGAAAAGGCAACTAGTTTTTAATGTGTCTGAAATGGGCAGAATTACAGCAAAAGAACCCAGATAGGTCTGCAGATCTACGTGCATAAATTTTCAGGTCTGGAACAGAAAATGGACTTTCTTATATTAGAAAGGGCACATGAGAAACATTTGCAGAGTCCTGAAAAGAGGAGTGAAAATCGGCAAAATTGCCTTCAGAAAATCTGTGGGTTTCTGCTAACCTGAGGTTGCCACGTTGCCTCTGCCATAAGTATTCACATGGAAAGCAAGAAGACTCCATCAGAAAACTCTCTACGTCCCTTGTCATTTCAGCCCATCTATATAAGAAAGTGAGGTACATTGAATTTCTCCTTGAAATAAAACTCAGCAGGGTTCTGGTTATCCACATCAGCATCTTACTCACACATTTCTGACTCACCTCACTGCAGATTGAAGGGTTGTTTCAGGGTAGTTGCCTCCACAGTCCTTTCTCACTGGATGTTTCCAGGTGGACACAGACATTGATTAGTTCTTGTACTCCAGGAGTTTTGGGGCAGAGGTAAGTGATGGCATGCTTTGCGCCAAGTAAATACTGTTCATGTAATCATCCATACCAGTGCAGTCGCTAGCCAGACCACCGTTTCCTGAGGCCCAGATAAAAATATTTCCTCCACCACAATGACCCTAGGGGAATAAAAAAAATAACAAAACAAAACTGAACTTTCCATACAGACCTTTTATTTTAAACAGCCAGTGTTATATTTCTGCCAAACTTAGAAGGTGTTTTTGATTATGTAGCTTTCAACTACCATGGAATTAATATAGAAAAACTTGTGTTCTTCAGGGAGCCCTGTCATACATCTGCAAAATAAGGTTCTTTTTATGTACCTACACATTAACATTGACATCCACTCCCTCATTTAATTAACAACATTTGAATGTCGTTTTCTTTCATGTAGTAATTGTATTTTTTATTCCTAAAATGATCTCTTGTTTTGGATGGAGATAAAATTAGAAAATGCAAAAATTTGTCCAGAAAAAAACAGTAATAATAAGGGGTTCCTTTTTTCCTCGTGGTTTTTAAACGTAAATCTGTACTTTTCTAGCGAGTTCTGAAAGAAAATCTAAGGTGGGAAATGAACCTCTAGATTTTGACTTGAGGGGAGAACTTTCTAACTTTTTTGGTGCTTTCTGTCAGTGAGTTCAAAGCTAAACTGCTGGGTTTGGGAACTTTCATGTCTTTAGGACCCTGGTTGCAACTATAAATAGTTGTGGTTGTTAATGTAGATACGCACACTGGAGAATCTAGAGCACGTATTACATGTCCGCCATGGAGTTGAATTCCAAAGAAGGAGAAGTTAAAACTGCATTAGTAATGCTTAACTGTAACAGCCAGATAAAAGATATATGGTGAAAGAATGCAATCCAGCGTTCACTAGCTACTTGAATTTCTTTAATAAAGTTGACAAACTCATGAATATTAAAAGGAGTCCTGTGTTATGTGTCCATATGTAAAGTACTTCTCTTGTATCTGCTAAATGGTGTCCATGCAGTTATTAAAAAGGAGAAAAGAGGAAAAAGTGAGGCTAGATCACAGAGGAAAGGTCAACCTGTTGGGAGGGGTCTTAGTACTCTTTGTTCAGTACTTCATCTAAAGAACCAGGAGATGACATGTAAATATTTTTTTAAATCAGAGTTTAAGTGTATGAAAGTAAATCCATCCATTTATGAAACATATATGTGTGTACAGCCAGAAAATATTGTAGTGGTTTTTTGCTTTTTTTACTTGACTGAAAGATTTCATCAAGTTAAATACTTTAACAGATTTGTAGGTGATAACATTTTCTCTTTCCAATAAGCATAACCCTTTCTAGTCATTTGTCTGGTGATTAATATATTAATATAATTATCATAGTAAGATTGCACATGAACTTTGCAGATGGAAGAAAAAGAAACTTTTTGAGTAGAGCCGGGGTAAAGTACTTAGACATATTTCCAAAAATCCCTAATAAAAATACATAATTTATTCAGATCATTTTTTCTTTAATTAGCAAAATGATTTAATTTATAAGATTTTTTTTGTGTGAGGTTTCCTATGAGTGGAAATTTCTAAAAAGCAATCATAAGATGACTTTGAAGAACACTGTGTCCAAGAAATTTGGAAAAGTGGCAGGAAGAAGAGACTTGTAACAGATATTTTTAACTAGTTGCATGCATCCGAATGAAGAAATACAAGTTCTGAATGGCTGTATAGCAATATCAAAATGCATGTTATGCTGGAGATTTATTTCCAACACAAATCCTGGCATGTTCGCTACCATATATTACCTTTCTCCCTCACCAGTCCTCAAATTAATTTGCCTTGAAAAGAAGACATTTTGCACTGTTTCCCGAAGAAGATCATTTTTGATCAATTGGGTCAGAAGCAGCTTCTCTATTTTTGAAACAAAACCTGGAAAAAAAAAAATTAAAAGCATCTTACAGATACTAGATTATCCCTTTAATGCCTCCATTAATATTAAATAAATCCTGCAAATACGGTGTCTCGGTTTTGGAAAATATATTAATTGGGTGTATGTCAGGAATAAAATCCAGGAACTCACTTTTAATATTTCTTAAATCAAAAGCTTCTTGTTCTTAACAGCTAACCCATTTAGATATTCCTTCCCTCTCCGCCTTCCAAAGCCAGCTCCTTCAGCTGACTGCTGCACTCCAGTGCTGTCTGTATAGGTTACAAGCACTGAAATGCATTGCAGCCACCTACATTTATACTCGTACTAGCCTCAGTCTTCCTTCCACAAATGGCTGGAAAAAATGCAAAATTTTTCTTAATTGTACATTTTCTTAAAGCCCTGTTTACTACCAAGCACCTCTGGAAACTGCAATTAAGTGCTGAGTTTTCTTCAGGGATCTGACCCGAAGTACCTTTCGAAACAAAAGAGGTTTCCAAACACACAGGGTCTTTTTCTGATTTCATATACTTCCATGTAGATCACACACATCTCATTGAAAATAATGATACAAATGCAAGCATTATAGATTTTTATTATAGATAATTCATAACTCCTTTGATCAGTAGTGCATGCTTCAGACATTGCCGAGTAATAATAATCCATTTACTAATAAAGTAGGAAGCACGTTAACACTAGGAGACAAATCTCTTAAGAGTCCAAAGCTGCAAATAAGTTTGCTTAAACGTACTTCTATGAATAGAACCACTGAAATCAATGAAACTACTCATGTGCATAAATTTAAGTATATGCAAAAGTACTTGAAGACAGGAGATTTAGCTCTTAATTATTTTAGGTCACCGAAGGAAATGAAGGCAGCAATTTCTCCCAGAACAGGTGACAAATCTGCTTAGAAAGGTAATGTGGAAGTGGCATAAAGAATCTATGTATAAGCAGTCTCATACAAGAATATGTGAGCACACTGAGGCTGCCGTAGAAGATCCAGCTGGGGAATGACTGATCTAGGTAATTATATTGCCAAATCTTTAGAGGAGACATCCCATACAAATTTTAGAAAATACAGATCAGGGACTCAAGGTACCTGCTGGATGCATAATTCACTCTGAATAATTTGTTAGACAAACTTCACCTCCTTTTTCTATTTGTGCATTGTACAAGAGCAGTTTATGACTTTCTTAGATTTATTATTCAGAATGATTCCCTGAATGAAGGTGTATCATTTATGAGCACTTCACTGCAAGCGCTTGATATTCAAAGTTTGGCATTCAATATTGTTATGTTGGTTAGTTGGAGCAGAACACATCGCATGTTGTGCTCCTCTGAGTGGAAGTAACTCAGAGTCAGGTTTTCTATTGTAAATCATCATATTTCAGAATTCAAAAATCACGTTCTATTCCCATTTTGCAATAATCACAAGACATCTCACAAACATTCTGGCTAAAGGCACATTTGTTCAAAATTAAAACATCATTATTTTCATGGAATTATTTTGTCCTATTATGTCTCTATTTATGTCCTATAATGTCTCGACTATTCAGCTATAACGAGAAGGTTTATCAAAAGATATATCATCATTAAAAAACCCAAACAACTAATAGGGATAATTTTGTCCAGCTGCATATTCCCCCAGCTGGTATATTGTGGAATGTCCCATGCCTTATTCATCAGTCCTAATATGTTAAGAACAAAACTTCCAAAAAGTGACACCACTGAAGACTTATAGCTTTAGCTATCTAAAAACAGTCAGAGGAAATGTTAGAGAATGAAGAGACTCATTTATGTCTTAAGAGCCTTTCCCTTGTACGCTCATAAAATGAGGGAGATTCCTATCTTGTTCCTGCTGCTGAAGAACTACTTCCTACACCATGGAACAAAACTTTTCAGGGTTCCCCTGCTGCTGAAAAATCCTATAATAAATTGAAGATTGTAAAAATATGGTTAAAAAACCCCCCAAACTAACCATCTTAAAATAGTTCCTAACTCCTATTTTTCTTGAGGAGGAAGAAAAAGGCTAAGAAATTGGAAGCGAGATATACAGAGAAATTACACTGCTCTTAATACAAGCAATATTTAGTTATTTCCTAGCTGTGGCTTGCACTCAGTCATCCTAACCATCTGCTCAGAACTGAACTTTTTCTTCTTCTTCAGTGTAGTTGAACTATATCAACAGAAACAATTTTTCCAGGGAGAGTAAATGTACCGCTACGAACGGTTTGATGAAAGACTGAATCTTTGTATTCCTGGAAAGTAAGTCTTCCTGTAACAAGCAGCTAACGTTTGAACATGTCAAAGCAAGCCTTTTAGAACAGGAGATAAGAGCACTTGAATGATTCTTACAAAGTGGTAACTGGCCCAAAAGAAAATGTTGTGTACGGTAATTTATTCTGGGAGTTACATTTTCCTCGGCCTCGAAAAGAACCTTACCATGACTCAGTACATTGGGCTTCACTCCCGTTCTTGTTTGGGAGATTCGGATCTGAAATATGGACCAACTGTACAAGGAAATATTTTATTCATACAGGCAACATTATTGGCATAGGCAGTGGTAAGATAATGGCTACATCCATATTAGAATGGCTCGTAAAATAATGTCAATCTGAGGTGGGGTGTTTATTCATGGCTTTAATTTTAACTATGCTGTTAAATGCTATGCTGCAGAAGCTTTAATGTTTAAGCAACTATATTAATCTAAAAGTACTGTTATTAATAAAAATTCTTTTGCTTTTTGAATTGGTGAATAGCTCGTCATCAGAAAGTCTTTATTGCTGGTATAAGCTACAGCTGTGCTAGAGGGGATAGCTACACTAACCTAGTGTCACTGCCTCAGCATGGGGGCTGTTCAAAGTCATTGTTTACATGGACTTTCTACCATATGGAATTATCAACATTTTATTGCAAAAGCCTTAGTGCTGCCTTGTACTTCCAGAGCGAGGATACAGCAAGAAAGACTGTTTTCTCCTTTTCTCCTTTCAAAAATAAAAAGAAAAAGGAAAAGATTTCTCTCTCCCTCTAGTAACGCCCTCCCATTAAAAATACACATCAAGCTATAAGTATCAACATCTATAAGTAAAAGGACCCCTTCCCTTTTATATACACTTATTAACACATTGTAAAATCTCATATTTTGGGTAGCCACCTCCTCACTTTCAAGTGACTGAGATTGACCATGCCAGCAATGCCATTTCACCTCTGAGTGAAGGAATAACTCTTCCTTCGAGGGGTGCCCCATGATTGCCCCGGGGCCGGACCCGCCTCTGCGCCCAGCGAACGCCTGAGCAGAAAACATGCTTCTTTAGCACATGCAACATCCCGAACACACAGGGCATTCTTAGGGGGTATTAATATGTAAGTAGGTGGTTAGGACCCCGCCAGGCATGTTTGGGCAGGCTGCCCAAGGCCCTGGTGTGGATTGCGTGCAGGCACAATGCGCTCTTGTCTGCTCCTGGGAATGCATTTTGAGCAAGTGAGGTAGACATACCTCTGGAAACCTGAGTAAGGCAAACTGTTCCGGTTCATGTTAAGAGGGAAAAGGAAATGAATAAACATTATAAATCTTCGTTAGCCCAGCAAGAGCAAAGAGCATGCTTTCATGCGCAATAAAGAGTAACAGAAATAAAAGGTAAGTAAGAGTGAAAGGAATTTTTGAGCTCCCCTCTGGAGCAAGAATCCCATGAAAACCCCTGGAAAGATTCATATGTATGTAGATAAACCAAGGGACAGGATAAAACAAGGGGCTTTGTTAGTGCGTGCGCAGAGTTCATAACAAAACAATGTATTGCGAGGAAGTATCAGTTTGCTGAACCAGAATGTTTTACCCAAATTTGACAAATATTGCTCTATTAAAGATCCAATTTGAAGAATATTTCCTTGGCCCATGCTGGAGCTCTGATATCTTCCACATTTACTGCTGAAGAAAGAGAAGCTTTGAAAACTTGAGCTGCATCTTCCCAAATCTGGGTTTCAGTAGAGTAATACTGTAGCAGCTCCAACACAGAATGGTCTCTCAAGGCTTTTATGCTGTCAAGCCTAGAATTAACTTGAGTTTGCATAGCCCCAGGCTAGTCCTGCTAAGGCAGCATCACTGGGTTGGGATTCAGTAGTGGCTGCTTTCCCTCCTGCCTTCCTCCCAGGTGGGCTGGGGACAGATGCATATCCCAGTTCTGGAACATCACGTGTCCGGGTCTCTGAAATGAGGTTTTGAAATTCTAGCTTGTGGGAAATTGCTGAATATTTGATTTCATAATTAAGGTGGAAGGAAATACCACATCAAACTACCGTAAGTCCATGCAAATAAGAAAATTTCTGTTTCATATAATTCTAGTCTAGCCTCCTTGCTGTTTTCATAAATCGTTGATTAACTATGTACTAGGAAATATTCCTTTTCCAAGGAGATAGCACGTATATAAGGATATAAAATTTGTTAATCCCTACATGCACAGTAGCAATAGTTGAAATGTTATGGAGATAAGCTCCTGATGAGGCTTTGGTATTGATGATGAGAGTATTCAGTTGCTGGAAAAAGTCTATCTTACAGATGATATGGCAAAATTACTCCAATGGCTAAGGGTATATTAGTGGCATTAGGACAAAGATTCAGACAAGGCAAAGCCACATACAAATAAGTATGAAGATGGGAAGCATATGTGGCCGTATGGAAACTCAAAGCAGATGACGGAACAGCTTAAGAGTAGAATGATCAAAGTTACAGATATAACCAGTTAGATCAGAAAACTCTAGTAAAGGGAGTAGTAGTGATAATGGACAATAGACTGAACAAGCAAAAAAGACAATGCTGTCACAGAAAAGACAAACGCTACAGTAGGTTGTGTTAATTGGAGCATCGTATGTAATACAAGGAAGGCAGTTTTTCCGCTCTGTTTGACTCTGCTGAGCTTCATCCAGAGAGCTGTATTTAGTCTGGGCTACCACATTTTTCAAAAGATACAGACAAATTAGAAGGACTTAAGAGAAGGATATCAAAAATGATAAAAGGTGTTGAAAATAAGGCCCAGGAGGGAAGCTTAAGAGACTGGGATATGTTCAGGCTAGAGAACAGAAGCCAAAAGGGAGACATAATAACTCTTGATAATTGCATAAAGGGGTGTTACCAAGAGGACAGGGACCAATTGTTCTCATTAGTCAACGGGGACAAAACAAGAAGTAATGGACTTTAGCTGCAACAGAGATAATAGGGTTAAATATTAGGAAAAACTTTACAACTGCAGGAACAGTTAGGCCGTGGAGCAAACCATCAAAGTGTTTTGCAGAATCACCTCCACTGCAGGATTTTAAGGCCAGAGTTAATGTTGATCTACCAGCAATGGTTTAAGTTTAATGAAATCAATCCTGACACAATACATGAGGGAAGGAGAAAAAAGACTGGGCTGAATGACCTGCATGGGATGTGTTTGCTGCTAAATAGCTCTGTGATTCTCTGACCTCGTGCACTACAATGAGAGGTTTATTTGCTATTGTTAATTTTTTTCCCTCTCTGTAATCCCTGTCTTCATCTGAAAGAGAAAACGCAGAGATGTGTTTTCCAGGCTTGAATTAATACTGATATGTATCCGCCTTACTCATTTAGAGATGTGACCATATTTCCCATCCTCAGACCAGCTGGTCACTAGTGTGCATTTAGAGTATCAGCTGGGAACAGAAGCTTTCATACCTTCCAGCCGCAGGGTGACTCTTGGCTCTAGCTAACTAGTGGCTGGTTGTGTCTGACACCTTTCTGCAGCGTGCTGCAGGTAAGGGCAGGGTTTGTCTTTAAAGCTCTTTCAGACCTTCACCCCCATACTTTCCATTAACTAGTAAAAGCACAATTTATATCCTAAACCTACACTTCCTCTGCTTGAAGTATGACAATTGCTAAAGTAAATCTCTTTCATGAACACAGTGCTCCCAGCCCTACACTACCTGCTTGCTCGACATCCTTCATGTAGCCCAAGCTGTTAAAACTTAAGATAAAAACACTCTGCATCAGCATCTGCAAAATGAGCATTAGGACTAGTATCAAAAATCCAGGACATGGACAGCTTATATTGATGACAAACTTTTTCAATTACTCTAAGAAATTCCCAATGTATAAATGCAAATCAGATTAATATTTAAGCCAAAATTCTGAGGTACCAATATGCAATTTAACAGAAAGGGAGGGGGTGGTGGCTTTCTTTTTGTTGTCTCTTGCACTGAAATACTAAGTGTCCTCAAGCCACTGCTTAATGACATAAACTGGAAATGAAGTAGCTGAATGAACCCCCTATATGGACATGTTCTGCCAACAACCATTCTAGTGCCAGCAATAAATTCCCAGACTAAACAGTTTAAATTTGGCATTCTCATTTGTGATGCTGTACTTATGCTACGCTCACAAGATTTATTCTCTGAATTCTAAGTATTCTAGAAAATGAATTATTAGAAATATGAAATTTTGGATGACAACCATATGTGTACAGCAGACTAATCTGATATTTGAACAAAACACTATTCTTACAGAGAGAAATTTGTGGTGGTTTGAACAATAATAGCTACAGTCATGGTCAGTCAGGTTTCCACTCTAATTCCTACTTTCAGGAGACTAAATCCAATGCTGACTGGAGCCTGACAACCAGCTCTCAGATGAGACAAAATGCTTTTTTTAGGAACCAACAGAAATACAATTTTCTGTACTAAATCACCATGATTTTTTCCTAAATTTCACCTGATTTAAAAAAAAAAAAAAATACATCTTCCTCTTGTATAACTAAAATGGTTTTCAATTTAAATTGGATTTTGTCCAAAGACTAGTCCAGAGTGTCTTAGGTATTCTGACAATGAAAAAGAAAGAAGTATACATTCAAAAATGGACTGCAAAACAAAACAAACAGAAAAAGCATCACAAGCATTTTTAAATGTGGACTTAATATGCATGTGTAGCAGCTGGATTGACGCAATGGACCCTAACGGCTCCTTCAGGTTCCTTTCACACTGTATTATTCACTCTGCAGTCAGAGTACCAAAGACACAATTTTTGGGAAAAAGCCTATATTTTTGCAAACAGCTGCATTTAGACAATGACATAGGCAATGTTATCATATGACTGTCCCAATAGAAAAGTGCTCTTGTTTAACAGAAGTATTTAGTATCTGGATATAAGGTCGTCCGTGGGTTAGCATGGGTTGTAAGTCAGAGCGCTATTTGGTCCAGGGCTGTGAAACCTTTAGCTGACAGATTCCATAACCAGAAATAATGTAGCCTTGCCCTTTATTTCCTCACCTGCCAGTTTCCCAAGACCATTCAAATTTAAAAAATGTTGCTTACATAACTAAGCTCATTTTCTGTTAGAAATAATGAAAGATGTTTTGGATTTATTGAGCAATTTTATCTGATTTATGAAAACCACTTTTGTCCACTCTTCTCTTTTCTATTACAAGTAAGTGTACTGTACTGGGAATACTGAGCTAATGCCCTCGAGGAAGACCATGTGACTGCAATTATTTATGAATTAACATGTCACAGATTTGAAGCTTTGAGACAAACACATTTCCCAGCTGCACATTTGTGACTTCTGAGTTTGTAAATGGAACAGATGAAATAATGACTTGCTCTTCCTCTCTATTCCTCTTATATATTGGTTAGTTTATTTGCTGGATATGTAAAGCCAGGTAGGAGTAGTTACGCAGATATTTATCATTCACAGAGAATGTAAATTAAACATGCCATTACTTTATCAGCTATGACAATAAATACTTGATTCCAGACTGTATTTCTCTACAAGCGATATTATCATTGTTTTTAATACAGCATTTGCCTTTAGAGATACAAAAATAATTTCTGAATGCTAATGCTGCTAAAAGCCAACACAGTGCAGGAGTAAAACCCTGCAACTAAAGAGCGAAATGCTTTAAAAAGCACAGTAACATGTGCTTAGTTAACGCTTTAACTTGATTTGTGCTTTGGGAGCCAAACAATAATTTGACTGATATTATTAGATACATACTTGCTTGGTTTGTCCTGCAAACTTAAAAGTCAAGCTGAAATCAAACTCAGATGTCTTAATCGATAGCACAAACATAAAGGCAAGGAATATATGTAGAATACATATGGTTTTGCTGTCAGATATAAACAAGTGTAGCTGATACACATACATACATATATTTGTAAGCTGACTACGTAAATTGAGATGAAAGCCCATTTTCAAGCATGACCTGTGATAAACAAATGCATATAAATAAACAATAAACCAAGATAACACTAGAATAACATCAATTAAAACAATTACAATGACTTCTAGTCATCATGAAGTATTGTTTCAGTTCCATCTTAAAACAGGAAAAGCTCTCGATTGTTCTTAAATCAACTGGTAACTGATTCCACATTTGTGGAGCCTTGAAACAAAAAGCTTTTTATCCCTAGTTTGTATTCATTCTAGGACATGGCAGTTCCACAGCATGAATAGAGTGTAATGTATAAGCTGCTCTAAGGGAAACTAGCAGGTTGAAATAGTGGACACTGATTGACACAGTACTCTAATTGCTATTTTATATCCATATTTTAAAAGTAAGACTTTTCAGGGGAAAAAAAAGTCATATCTAAAGTTGACATGATTGGCAAGTTGAAAGTGCAGTCCAGATCTGTGGAATTTTACGTAGTATTTTATATTTTGCCAGATATACACATGTAAGTACAGAAAAGAAACCCACAATGGAATATGATGTAGAAAAAAAGCCTTGGAACTCTGATAATTGGTCTGTGCTATTAACCAGAATACTAAAACTGTCTCTTCGTTCTTGCTGGCAAACAGCAAGGTAGAGTAGAACTCAAAAGTGAATTTTTTTAACACACACACACACACACACACACACACATATATATTTACATATAACATGCACTTATTTTCTATCTCTTCTTTAAACATATCACTAAACCATAAAGAAATATTTTCTGTCCTTCGAACTCATTTTTTTTTCAGGTACTGATTTCCATGTTTTCCCTAGATAAGTCCTCAGGAGTCTGGAGAACTGCTAGGATTATGACATCAAAAGGGACAAAAGATTGGAAGCTGTTTAATGACAGGAGGGTGGGACATTTAAATCATACTCTTTAAAAGTGTTTTTCTTTTTTTTTTTCCCATAAGCACTTACAGGACTTAAATTCCTGACAAACACATGAGAGAGGCTCAACCAGCCCTTTGAGAAAGAGCTCTGAATACTGCCAGTTGCAAAGTTCCCTAGAAAGTCTTCATGAAAAAGGAGGGAAAGGTATCAAGATTTGATATTGCTCAAGTTAAAAATAAAACAAAGATAAAAGTAAGAAAGCTCAGTGGCTGTTGTTTCTTTATAAATCACAAAGGCACTGTAAAGGACAGAGTAAAAAGGAGTAATTCAGGGGATTGCTTTACTGCCACTGAACCCCTGAAAAAGAATATTCTGAGAATAGAAAAAAGAAGGGTGGCATGCCTGGAAAGGCGAGATGGATGTGTGAGAAAGGCATTTTGGAAAAGAGCCTGTCGCCCACAAAGTACTGCAGAATAAAGTAATCAAAGCTGCGTCTGAAGACAAACCATGACTCCTGCAAACAGGCAGGGGGCGGAGGCCCATGTCGTGCCCCCAAATTGTCCGTGTGGTTGGTGCCCATAGGTTGGGCGGGCAGGGTACCGTCTGCTCACCCGTTCACAAGCTTGTGGATGAGCCGTGTCTTGCTCAGAGCACCGTCGCAATTTGTTACCACTCAGCATCAGCCACCTCACTTGGATCAACGGAGGAACAGTGCAAAACCGGTACTTTTACAGAAAAGGAACTGCTGGGACTGAGGAAAAGTGTCTGTGTGTGTGGATTCCGGACCCTGGAGGCTGCAAACCTGCCGGATGACAGCATTGCAAGTGGAGGAAGAGGACAGTAGGTCACGCTTAGTACTTTCGCTGAGATAGCTCACTTTCCAACCCCTCTGAGCCCTACCTCCCATGCTGCTGTCTGCCACAATGCCCTTTTATTCTGGTTTCTTGCTAAGGATAAGGATTTTGAAATCTAATGCCTTGTCTGTCCAAGAGGTGAACCATGCTACTTTTAACTCCCCAGCACCTGCAAAGGTACAGAATGTAACTGTCCTGCAGGGCGGGCAATTTGGTCTGCCCAGCTGCCCGCAGTAGTAGGTAACAGAGTCCTGTTTTACCCTCACTGTTAGGCACTTCATGTCTTATACAAAAAAATCTTGCATCTTCCTCTGTAAATTAGAAAAATCTCTGGAGGGAAAACCAAACCACCAGGATCAAAAACTCGTCCACCATGAAAGTAAAGGGACCAGGCCATAGTCCAATGCTCACCTTAAATATCAATGGAGGTCTTTATAGAGGAACTGCATATAACTGATAGTCTGATATTTAAATCCTGCACAAAATGAAGGATTGACAAATCCAGAAAAAGGTATATTTTGTTTTGTTCATTCTTCTGGAGTAAACAAATATGGATTATGTATGCATTACCTCATGCATTGAAGCTATAATTGTAGTAATAAAAACCATGATCAAGTTTAGGTTCAGACACACCTTTATGAAACCGTAGTGACACAGTTAGATCCTGACTGCTGAGAACCTCTGATCTGAACTGGGTCATTCTCAGCATCAGTGTAGGGGGAATAGAGAAAAAAAATATCTGAGTTTTACAAAGGACAGATAGAAAAGTAGGAGGTTAATACAGCAGCCTCATGGGAGTAGAAGGGTGTCTGTGAGTGAAATAACGATACTCAGTCTGCAAGCTCCATAGATCCACAACACCAAAGCATTACAAGGGAGAACACCATTAGTTGGAACCTAAACTTATCTGGTTATATTATCCTTTAGTAGTTGGATAGCTCTGGAGTCCTAAGGTCTGACAAACCAAAATAAAAATAAATGAAATAAAACGAAAACAATCAGTTGGAGAAAAGTCACACAATACTGAAAACTAGCAAAAAAAAAAAGGTTAAATTTTGAGCCTGGCAGCCACAGTTCTGTACTTTTGAACTTTGCACCTGCATGAAAATCAACTTTTCTGAAATCAGCAATCAGAGGAATGGTCCGACCCAGTTGCAGCACGTCACCTAATGAGGTGCCAATTACAGGAGAGTATTTTGCAGCAACGTGTCAACTATGTGTTAACTCCATTGCAAGTTAGGTTAGCTCTGCAGAAAGCTTGAGCTACTGCTGTGGCACTATAACTTTATAACATGGCCAGTCAATAACTTATCTCCAATGAGTCTCAGAATTGCAGTTATAACTGTCTCCGGTTTTTCTACTTTAGTGTCTTTATTGTTCACACAGTTCCTTCCCTGGTGCTATCTTATGATTGCTGATAGAAACCAAATGGCTCTGATACTCTTTGTCTGAGTATATCTGGTAATTCTGTCCTTAATTAGACACAGTGGTTCTTCACAATGGAAGAAGGCAAAAAGTGAGAAGAATTCTCTGAAGTTTAAATTGTTTCTTTCCACTCATACAAAAGGAAACAAGAAATTTTTTTCTTGTTGCTGAAAAACTGTGCATCTATTTTTTTTTAAAGAATCTGCTTCTGATACAGCAATCACATGTTACGTTAAACAACCCAGAGCTCACTACAAGAGAAATCTTATTTTCAGTAACAGCAGACTAACCTTGCAATTTCAGCCAAATTCTTCAGCTAGGATATTCCAAAGACAAATAATATGTCTTTTTTAAGTCCCACAGCAGGAAAGGTTATGTTCAGATGCAAATGAAATTTTAAGAAAGGGCACCTGGGCACTTCTACCCATGAAACTAAGGCAAGAAGCAACTGCCTTGGTTAGTCAAAAAAGTTTTAATTCATTTCCCAGATGAAACCATGATTATCTCTACAAAGTGCCTAGTGTCTGTGGAAGAGGAGAGTGAAAGATATCTGCTTCCCAAAGGTAAGAAGAGGCTGGTGACCAGGCAGCAGTCAGGGAAAGCTAGGACTAGAAACCCAGGCAGACTAATAGCTAGAAGCAGCTGTGCAAGAACCTCTGAAACCCACAACTAATTTGGGAGAGGATGAAGGACAATACACTGTGTGAGGGAAGAGAGGACCACAGCAGTCTTGATATCTTCTGGCAACACATGGTTGAGGCAGAAAGAATCAGCTTGATAAAAGACAGCTGAGGTGGAAATAGGGTCCAAGCTGATCACTTGATGCAGTCAGGTGTTTGCTGGGTAATCCCAGCACTGTTAGGCTGAGTGATCTGCAGCATGGACACTCATTTTAAGGGCTCCCCAAAGTCATAGAGCCTCCTGTTCTCTACCTAATTTTAAGTACTTGAGAGATGAATGAAAGTTAGGAGGGTAGTTCTCCAAAACTCCCTCTAGACGATAAACACACTTCCTAAGAGTAAATCCTGTACTAGATAACTTGACCTGCCTGCAAGGGAAATTAAGATCTCTGTCGTTAGTTACAGAGGAAGTTGAGGGAAACTGTCAGCACATCTCTGATATGCATGGAAGATAGGTCTTAGACTTTGTAGAGAGGAGAAAATTCAGTGGGATTGCAAGTTTCTAAGAAGAAAAAGTTCAAGTTTATGGTTGAATCTAAGGAAAGATGCTAGATGGAAGGGGAATGAGTTAGTAGGGCAAGTGGATCAAAGCAGCTCTTGGTCCATGATTCCAGAAGAGAGAAACCAGTAAGTTAGTAAGGTGAGGAGGACTAGGATTCAGGCACTCCAGGTAGCTTCTTACCTTATTATAATGCTGACAGTCAAATCATGAGGACAGAGGAACAGAAAAAGAATTCAATACAATAAAAGAAAATGTCTGGTAAAGAAACTAACTTCACTTGTTCATCCACTTGCAAGTTGAGGCTTTTTTTTTTTTTTTGCTGGTTTGCTACCATTCAGATCATAACACACAGAAAAAGACCAGGCTTAAATAGATTATTTGACTGATATTTTTCAATTTCTCTGCCAACTAACTTGCTACAGCAGATAATGGTCTGCCTGAAAAACTGCTTTTTCAGGCCTCCGACAGGAGCCACAGTGAAATTGAGAGAGGTCAAAAGAAGTCAGCTGCCATTTTCACTCCCATTTTTTATGGAAATGGGCAACAGATTGGTGAAGACATTGTGAAGGCTCTAAGGCAATCACTCTTTCAATTTGTCCAATATTAGTTTCAATAAGAACCGAGAACAGAAACAATTGCCAGCAGCCCCTAGTTGATTTGTTAAGACTCACTCTTGTCCACTTCAAATCACCTTTGACATTTACGAGCTCAACTTTGCAAACATCATTTGAGTATTATTATTTTATCTGATGCCTCTATTATGTCAGCATCTAGGCTACCATAATGCTAGAAGTGATGCATAGGTATCAAGAACACCATTGTTTCTTATGTCTCCACTTTGTGAAAAACAAGGAAGCTTTTGTCATTTTATACAGACACGATACCTCCAGCATTACACAGGCAAGGTATAGTAGTTTGTAAAGATTTATGTGTATATATCCAAAGTGAATTTGAAACAAGGGAGAACTAGTTTGGCAGATATTTACAATAAGACTAGCATATTGATAGCAAATTAGCTTTCCCCTGCACCTATATTCTCCTATGTAGAAACCACCTTTGTAGAGCTCATAGGGCACAATAAGCAAAGAAATGTGAATAGAGAACATTTGCAACACCCTAGGTTTGTTCTCTTTGCAGCATGCAACAGGTTGCATGCAGCTGTCCTCGGAAGAGTCACAGGAACAACAAGAAAAATAAAACTATGCCAAACAAGAAAACAAGGGTATTGACAAGTATACCTGGGACACAAATGCTCAGCGTGATTTACTCAGTATGGTTCTAGTGCATGCACTGGAAGGAAATGTGTATCTGGAGAGATAGTGACCAAGAAAGATAATAATCTTTTTGGGAATGCTCCTCTGTGAGGGGAAACTTGAAGATGATGGCATTAAGATAGACTGAGCAAAATTTCTATAGCATGTCTAAGGAAATTCTGTTGGCAACTCTTTTTTATTACATCTTCTGTGCCTTGCAAGTACCTAGTAACGAGAATCTTCAGGCATTCTGGAAATGCATACTTGGAGTTACTTTGACGGGGTTTTTTTTTTGTGTGCTTAAAGAAATATTTAAAAGTTTCTTAAAATACTACAATGTAAAGAGTAAATAAACATGAAATGTGCAGAACTAATAGTAAAAAAAAAAGGTGAAGACATTGACCCTCTTCTTGACTTGGGTGCAGAATAACACAAGCTCTAAGGAATAAACCATCAAATAATCTGTATATGTAAGCCTTCTCTCATTGGTTGCAAGTAAGCTACAAAAATTCCTATTGATTGCACTGTGGAAGGATCAATGCCACTAACACCTTGATATTTGCTCCCACTTTCCATTTACTTTTCACTTGTGACTTTAAAATATAAGTGACAATGAAGCATTGTCTCTATGGTATATAAATAGGAGCTTATTCCCTGCATTTACTCTGGTTTTCTTAGGGGAAAGGGGATTTACAGTTAATAACAAATCCCGTTCCACATTTGGATTATTCCTGTGTACAGTAAAAACTCCTTGAATTTCAAATAATGCCAATTTCCATCTCTTCAGCTGGAGAGGCGGTGGGGGCTCTGGCGCGTGCCTTTTATCTCAGAGCCGTAAGTGCTGTGGTAAAGGACTCAGCCATAAATAATCCCACGTGTCGCCAAGGCTGGTGATAAGCAAATGCTTGCTGAAAGGCCCTTACTCCCTAATCTTCACGGACCTGTCACACGGCGCTGAGACAGCCTCCGCAGCAGGTGAGTTGCAATGACCGGCTCAGGGCACGGTGGGTGCTGCCGTCCCGGTCTTTGCTCCCTTGGCATTTCCGTGCAGAAGGAGCATGGAAATGTCCACCACCCTCGATTGCTACCAGTAATGGATGGGCATATGGAGAATGATTTTACTGATTACCAAGCTTGTCTTTCACAGTATTTTATCAGCTGACAGCAACTTGCAAAAGAAGGAGCCAAAGAGACAGTATTAAACCTACACCCCAACGTTACATAACTAAAATCTTCATAAGGCGGGGAAAGATGGATACAGAGAAAGCCAGCCTTTTGTTTTTTGAGAATTTGTTTCTTATGAAGGCTTTTTTAATAAAGGAAAATGAACAAGATGATTATTTGAAACTTCAGCAAGCAAATTTGTTTAAAACTATGAAAAACTCAGATAGTAGCAGAGGTAATGTTTAGTTTGTCTGCTATTATATTCTCTCTATTTAATGGTTTTGTCAGCTTCCTTTCTAGAACATCCACTATTAGAGTATACTAATGCTCATTTAATCCTACTACGACTAATTATATATCCCCCTTAACCAGCATCTTACTCTCTGCCAACAGAATTAAACCTAATGAAATATATCAACATTGAAGACTCAGAGGATGGCAGTTACTATCCCCACAAAATAATTATAACCAGTAAAGATCACACACGTAACGGTACAGTGGCAACACCTAGAGAGTGGGAACAGCATGGTAATGATATTCAAACAGGAACCCAGCACCCTCTCAACCCTGGAACCACTAATAACTTCAGCTGGAACAATTGACAGAGGGGAAATGAATCATTCCCTTTGACAAGAACAAAACTATATTAAAATGTAATAGTTTATTAAACAACTGACTCCAGAAGTTAAATTACTAAATTGCATCTCCATGGGTTTTAAGAAGTACTGTCTGATCACAGTAATGGATTGCCTACAAACTTTTATCTTAGCCATTGCCTCCAGAGTTGCTGTATTTAATTATTTAAACATTGTATTAATGAAACATGTTATACTGGTAAGAAAACTACTTTTATCACAACACATGAAAGACCGAAAATATAATATGTGGTTTACACTGCGCAACTGCATTTGCATCCCCCTTGCAAATAGCAAGAAACGTCCTCTCCCTGATCCCCTCTTTCCAGGCTGCTCTGCCTGCAAGGATTTGCAGAACTGATTTAGTGGCTGCCATTGTTCTTGATTCTGACTTGATTTAAAAAAAAAAAAAAGAATGGAAAACATTTAAAACATTTTGGTCCACCTGTTGTGCTGCATTATGACCCACTGTGTTTTCAATTTATGTCACATGAGAACATGCCACTGGAGCAGCAGATTGCACCACGTGCAAAAACCCTAGCAGTGCTGGAAATTGATGTCACATCACATTTTATAATGCATATCTATGCATATAATGCATAGAAACAAGAGGGCTAAACTAAGATCAAAAAAACAAGGAAAAAGAAAATAGGCATGGCCTGAATGAGGTTAGGCAGAACCAATCTGCTCTGTACATGTGTCCTTTAGAGGCTAGAAACCTCCGCTGCACAATGAAGACCTCTGTCACTTGAACTATTGAGAACCTAGTAGCAATAGTAGATAAGCCACAAGGGGGAAGTAAGACGCATTTTTAAGTGGGCTTCAGGTGTTTGCTGACATTAGAGGAACACTGTAAATTAAGAAAACTTGGAAAAATTCCATGTTCTGGATAGGGTTAAGGTCTAGAGATGAATGCTTATGCCTCATGTCTGCTCAGAGAAACAGTCTCTCCTGTCACTTGAAGGCTCTCCCTCATGTTCTTTTCTGGTCCTGTCTTCCCCAACTGCCATCCTGCCTTTCTCCTTGACCAACTGTCCCAAGAGGGATAAAAGAATTTGGCAAAGTGCTCTGGTGCACAAGAAAGACCGAAACTTAGGTACTCAAATGAAAAATGCAGAAATGAACAAAATATTAATCATATGAGCTTACAGTTAAGTACCTTTGAGAGCCCTTAAGAAGAGAGACTTGGCTTGGAAACCTGCACTATGAACACACTCATTGAATAATCATGTTTTGTGGAAGGAGATTTCAAATACACTGCAGAATCCTGTATGGAAGACTCCAGCACTGCTTTTTCTCCTCACAAGGCACAAGACAAAATATGCCTTTGCAAAGCACATTTTGCAGTCCTGCATCTTCTTCATAGGAAAAAATGGCGATGATAATATTTCTCTGCCTTATAATTGTATTGCAAATATTAATGATGACAAAATTCTGCAAGAAATTCTTGGAGAGCATTTAAAATGCTAGAAATGCTAAAAAGCCATTCCTTAGCTGCCTAAACAGTGTATCGAAAATCTAACTGCTATTACATAGCAACCCTTTACAGACAGAAGAGCAGATGCACCGTGGATTAAACCCAATGAAACACCCTTTTCTTAGGGAAGAAAGAACAAACACATGATCTGAGTTCTGCTTGGTGCTAGTGACACTTCCAGTGATGTACTGTGTCCACTTTTTGACCAATGTCCTTAAAACCAGATGTGGAAATTTTGGAGAGCAGAGGTCAGAAAAAAATGAGAATGTTCAGAAAATAAGACTTATGAATGAAGGGTGAAGGGACTGTAGTTATTCTATCTAAAGGTAAAGACTGAGAGAGAAATTATAGCAGCTGAGAAATATGTAAGAGAAAGAGAATAATCTGTATGACAAGCCCAATGTGGATAGGACAAGAAGTAATAGCCTTGAATCACAGCAAGAGGGACTTGGGTTAGACATTAAGAAAAAAATTCTAATTGTAAGAAAAGTTAAGAGCTGGAGAAGAACACTTACCTCACCTGGGGAGACTGGGATCTCCAGTGCCGGATTTCAAGAACAAGTCATGCTGCTATCTTTCAGGCACATTCAAGGTCCTGCCATTTACATGGACTAAATGATGAAAAGAGTCCTGTCTCCTGTGACTCTAAGTTTTACTGGGTAGTTTGTACAAACAGTGAGAAGTGGTTTGTTTGTGTGACAGCTACAGGGACTGGCCACCTAATGTGTGGAAGCCATTAACGAAAAGCAGGCTTAATGGATCTTCCAAAAATATTCACCTGCATTTCAGTGTGGGAAGGCGATAACCTATTGCTGAAGGAATCCTGTTCTACTGACAGGAAGAAGACCAGGAAATGAATTCTCCCTGGAAATTTCCTTCTGTGTGGTAGCCAAGCCAGCCTGGGATGACTTTCCCAGGATTGTTCTCCCTCCACTTACAAGCAGCTGCTGGAAAGTAGCTTTCTGCAGACTAAACAGATGGTAGAAGGGTCGGGATGCTGGTGAACTTGTGCTCCAGGAGGACAGGAAGGAGCATGAAACCTCAGAGGAGGTGGTTCTGTTGTACTTTTCTGTATGGAAAAGTGTCCCATCTGAGGCTAGACAAGTAGGTGGTTTTCAGGGGCTGTAAGGACGCTGGATGTCAATAACAGCGTGGCAATACTGAGACCATAAAAATGATGGAAAAGTTGACATGGAAAAATGACAGACCTGTTATTGAGAGTCCACACCGAGGTCTACTCTCCGATCTTAGTGTCAAAAGACTGAAGCTATGGCTCAGCTGGCAAAACTGCATGCTGACACCAAAATGAGACATGCAGGTTGTGATTGCTTAAGCTGGTATTCCTGACATGGCTCCTGTAACTTTGAACTGTGTTATGAAAGACAAAGTGTGCTTTGGGTTCTTCTGTGGGGCGAAGCAGTGACTACAGGGCTGGAAAAGGGCCAAGAGAAAGGGACTTTGCAGGGAAAGTGTGTCTTACGGAGTCCTGTCTCCTGTGACTCTAAGTTTTACTGGGTAGTTTGTACAAACAGTGAGAAGTGGTTTGTTTGTGTGACAGCTACAGGGACTGGCCACCTAATGTGTGGAAGCCATTAACGAAAAGCAGGCTTAATGGATCTTCCAAAAATATTCACCTGCATTTCAGTGTGGGAAGGCGATAACCTATTGCCAGGACTTCCGCTTAGCTTCAATCCCCTCCACCTGCCACATGGCATGGCTCGTTTTTTAGTTTCTCTCTTGCAATGAATAGGCCTTGGCTGGAGGAACAGTTGCAACTAATATTCACCTGCTCCTCACGGGAAAATTGTGGTTTGCCTAGGAGATCAGAGAAACCAGGCTACTGTGGCTTTGAGTGCATGGGGTCCATGAATGGTGTAACCAGTGGGTCTAGGATCACTGGATCTACAGCTCATGTAGTGTACAGGTAGCCTGTACATTGAGAGTGGCTGTTTATCCAGGATTTCCGGATGGTATCTCCTTGCTCTAACTGAATCATGAATGCCTGGAAATATTGAGCGAATGATTAGTGTCCATGAGTTCTACCTGGAGCAGAAAAAGAGGACATATCAGTCTTTTTACAGGCCTATGGCAGCACTGGATTTGAATTTTTTAAATGCATAATGACTTTCCACAAGGCATGACTATGAAAGACATCTTGGGCACTGCGGAAAAAAACCTAGGCAAAAAAGTAGGGTAGGATCAGTGAAAACCCACACATATAAATATATCTAGAGATGAGAGACTGGTGAGGGCCCACAGAGGATAAAGACAGAATAAGTGATTTGATGAAAAGAAGTAGTGTAAGGGATGTGCCCGTTGTCCAACTTGAAGGTCGAATACAACTAGAGAGTCAGGGAGAACTGTAAAGATAATGGAGGAAACCCACATCCCCACTCAGGGAAACAAGGTCACTGTTCTTACAGAGATAAGATTGCCCTGCGATAGTGTTACACACAAAACTGACAGACTGTCCAGGATCTTGACTCAGGAGGGTGCATTTACCACAATACTATATTCATGTATGACTCCATGTTAAGAGCATCTTGCTTTCTGACATGCTTTTGGAAACTCAGAGAGCTAACTGACATGACAGCCAGTCCTTCCGCATGAAGTAATGGCTGTTGGTTTCATGAGCTCCGTGCTGTAGCCGCACCTGTGCTGTTAGCAGAACTGCAACCAAGGACTTGCCCCCTTCATCTTGCTTCTTTATTGCACCCATCTTAGATGACCTCAAATGAAGATGAGAAGGACTCATAGGGAGAAGGATGAGGAGAAGATTTCTATTTTTAACACAAAAGGCATGAGCAATACAGAGAAGAGGTGTAATTCAGACAAGTATTCATATTTTTTACACCTCTGGTTCAAGTGGATCTTCCAGTACTGGTGGTCTTGTAGAACTGCAGCCTTTGGGCAGTGGCTGGCATGAATGCAGTATAACCTTTGGTGCAATCCTGTTGGAAAGACTGCACAAAATTCTGTCCCCTTGATCGCATGAGAAATTGGAGCAAGAAGTTTCCCTTTCCCTTCAGCAGCTTTTTTTTTTTTTTTTTTAACCCACATAATCAATTCTGTGTCCCAAGGACTTTTGTCTCTCTCTGCATTGTCTTGGGACCTTTCTCATGACTGTTTCTCTCATTTCCTCCCATTCTCTTAATTCTTTTCCTCCTTCAGTGAAGCAAAACCAGTCAGTTTTAAACAACCTACAGCCCCTGCTTTTCCCACTAGAAAACCCCACACTGCATTCATCATAGGCTGTGGTTACACATTTGGGGGCAGGTTGACTTGAACTCCTTTCAGCATAACAAATTGGGAGGGCAGAATTTTGGAAGACCAGGGTCCTGTTTGTCCGTGCACCACAACCCTGCTGCTTACTTGAGCAGAGAACCAAGAGTCACCCAGCAATCAGTAATTGAGGCCAGAATATTGACAGTTGCCTATAGAGCATTTTGTTATTTGTGTTCCAGGGAGTACATAGCACTTTGGGTACCCGCTGACGGCCAGTCCTTCATTCGGGAGAGGGGAGGTGTGATATTACACTTCTGCTTTATCCAACTTGTCCTCCAAGTGGTAAATATGTGTGTGTGGGTATGCACATATGCAAAGAAAACTTAAAATAATTTATGAAGGAATTACAATATCCAAGATGCCATAATCTTACTTACTAAAGAAAAAAAGAAACGAAGAAACCCCTCCCACATATGAGCAGCTAAACATTACTGCACTTCAAAATACACCTGGGGAAAAAAAAAATATTGCTGGACTTAAATACACTAACAAACTTACACTGCCATAAAACAATGTATTTGAGGATTTCAGCCAGATCAGCTACTCATAATGTTCTCCTGTTTTGCCAACATACTATGCTATGAGAACATGCCTGTAAATCCTGATGTAACAATGTACTCTATATTATATTCCTTTCAAAAAACTTTCAGTAAACAATATATTAAATGCATAGGATACAACACATCTAAGTGTTAGGAAATGGGGTATAGCTTTGCCTCTGCTGTTGAAGCTGAGAAAGTATTCATTATCTTCCTGCCCTACCTTTGTCCTGACCCCTCCAGATCCCCCCCAGGTCTCAGAGGTCCCCACAGCTCTCCCAACTTTCCAGTTGTCTTTAATCAATCAATTCTGACAACATATTTTAACTCAAAACAAAAACACATCAGCCAAATAAGAATGGTGTTAAAATTAGGTGGAATTAGACAGAGTCCATGGTTTTAAACACAGACTTCTCTTTATGCTAACAAGAAGTATTTATGGTCAAGAAAGCTTTAAAATCCTTTCCTCAAGATAGGTTATCTACCTTTGCTGCCAGGACATCTGGTTTTGGATCAGGGTGGGGTGAGAGTTGGTGTGGGTAAATTGTGAAGTGAAATATTGATCCTCATCAAAATTATCTGACAGAAGCAGCTTAAGAGTATCGGATTGATGCTGTAAAAAGAGGGGCTGACAATATATAGTATTTAGCAGCATTAGGGTAAGGTAGGGATATTGCACTATTTCTTGATGAAGACTTGCTATTGCCTTTGAAACTGGAAGGCAAATTGATGCATTCATCTCACAGCATTCAAATATCACATACATATACACCCTAAAATATCACCATAACGCCATTCTTCCTACACTTTCTAAGGAGGCCTGTCCCCTGAATTGTCTGTAAACTGTGCTTTTAGCTCTCCCCATAAATGTTCCCCTAAAATTCTCAAAGATAATATGCAGAGAAAAGTACTTATTAAAATAACATGGCAGGCCTGGCTGGAACTGACAAAACCAAGAAATTCTTGGTTAAGATTGAAACTCCATCTTTGAGACACCCCATTGTGCTTTGTTGCATTTTAATAAGTGTTCATCTGACCCTCTGCCAGTTAATTATAGGGATCTTCAGAATTTTGTTCTGGCCCTCTTGCTCTTCAGTACTGATGTGCTTTTTTCACTTCTATTTTTAGGAACCTTAAGGTGAGTTATCATTGTTAACCTGATAACACCCAGATCTATTTTGCTCTTTTAGCTGATCCTACTGAGGCAGCTTTTAGTCTTTTCATCTTACCTCCCTAAAGTGCAAATTGGGATCTTAACTGAATCTCTTAAAAAAAAAAAAAAAGATAAAATAAAAGAGAGAGAGAAGAATCACAAAAATTAGATCCTCTTCTCCCTTCTCCCCACCAACCTGCTAAAAAGTAGCTCCAAGTTTTCAGTTTCATTAGATGAAAATCTGTTTGTGATTTACAGTATGGCCAACAGGATTGAGGTACTGGTGGATCTTATTTAGCCATTTCCTTTGATTTTTTTATTCCTTACCCTTTTAAAGGTACTTGTTTTGATTTAGTTTGGATTTCCCACGTGAAAAGAAGAAGACATTGAGAGGATATCGTAAATCTTCCTGTAGCACTACCTCTTGTTCCCATTTCAAGGTGTAGGAATCTCCTTTTATTACCTCCACAGCAAGGAGCAATAGACATATCTAGGAAAATTTTAATTCAGAGGAGAGAGAGAGAGAAAAAACCAAACCAACCAACCAAAAAAAAACCCTATGGAAGAAAATGTTTCCTAATACCTCCCGTGGCTGCTTTCTGCATCAAGATTTTCTGGGTTACTCCTGAAAGAAACATGGATTGGAGAATGAATTAATTTCCTCTGAAATGTAGCCTGTCACCCATGAGGAGACATTGCTCTGCCCGGTAAAGTAAAGGAACCTCAGGAGGGGACAGAAGTAAAGCTAGACATCATTAAAGAGCAACAAAAAATTGTGATTTTTTGGAGGTTCCTGGGTACGATGACGGTAGAGATGATTTTTCAAAACACTGTAGACAAACATTGACGTTGTTATACTTGTCTGAAACACTCCTCTGAATCTTCTGAGATTTGTCCATCACTAGAAAAATTTAATGAATACTATTTTACTTGTGGAATTTTCCCATTGAATGCAAATGATTCCAAAAGTTTATTTTCAGAATGTTTCATGCTTGCCTTTGTCAGACAGCTGGTAGAGGGAAAGGGTTTCAGAAATAAAGAAAATTATATATAATGAATAACCAATTGCAGTAGATGCTAGGAGACGCAATGTATTTTTATTGTGAGGACATAATGTTGCTATAAGCTAACCTTCTCCACCCCCATAGGGTAGAGAACAGTTAATGAAGGAGAGGATGCTTTTACTAATCTGTAGTCCATTTCTGTGCTGTATAATATTTATTAGGCATTCACTAGTAGTTTCTTCCACCCACCCCATATTTTGTAATCAAAAATCTTTTTCCAACCTTTGATAAGAAAAGAGTGATAAACAGTTAATTAACATGCATTGTCTATTTTTTCTATATAATCAATAAAATCTTAACACATTTATATGCCCTGATATATAGGAGGTCAATGTGCATTTTGTTTTGAGAAAATCTTTCAAGACTTGGATTATCATGTTGTTTGAACATTTCTCAAACTGTACTTCTTAGAAGCAGTCTGCCTGCGTGTAGTTTTGCTCTGATAAAGTCATCCCAATGGTGGATTTTCCACTGGTGTGTATATGTTACAAATAACGTGATTTTCTGGTCACTTTTCTTTTTTTTTACAGTTTTCAAACTTCCTCCTCCTCTCTCCGCTCAGGAAATATTAGGTTTCCAATGTAGCTGCTGGGCTAAGCTCTTTGGTTCTGCCTCTACTCCTAAACAAAGTTAATGCCTGCTTGTTAGCTCTGCTTCTTTAGCTTTGGTCCAAAGCTGGTTTTCTATTTACACTCAGACATTTGATCAGCTACTTAGATTGTTTTCTTAGATTGTTGTTTAAAACAAGAATTATAGGAAGAATACCTCTTTATAGTGGAGAACACCCCCCTAAATCTGAGAAAAGCCTTGCTTTATTTTTGTGGCCAAGAAAGGTAACTTTCTGAAAGCTTGAAACTTTATCAAATGAAGGTTTAAGTGGCGGCATTCATTTTTACAGCATACTGTTGCTCCAGTGAACTTGAACAGTAAGCCTATGATTAAATTTACCTTTTCTTTTATTTTTTTAAATAAAAATCTAACTTTGATTTTTGCTTTTTTATTTCTAAGGAGATTGGGTAAAAATATTTCAAACCAAAGCAATTCTACTCCTCACCCCTTTTGGACTGTGAACACAATGTATTCCTATGCTCATACTTTCTGACAGGATATTATTGCTTTCCTTTGATATATAATTTTATAGTATCTGCTCCTAGTCAATTGCCCTTTGATATGTAATTTTATAATTTTATAGTTTATATAATTTTTCTCAGACCTTTTTTATTGGTATTGGTCAAATCAGGTGTATAAAGTAAGAACATCTTGAGGAGTTTGAGTCAAGTGAGAATGAGTTGTCCATTCTTTCTGCTGGTATGTCCCAAGTCTGGTGTTACAAAAGTTTTTTGCCATCTTTTTTGAAAGGTTTGTTGATTAGTCTGTCCTGGCTTGCCTACGGGGCTACTGCCAAACCTTTAGGCCCTGATCCTGCAGTCAGATCTTCATGTGTGGGATCATATTGACCTCAGCAAGTTTTTAGGTGGATTGAAACATCAGATGACCGTGAATTTGTTCCAGGGGAATTTCCTGAGACAACTGGTTGCGGAGTAGCTGAGAATTTCCAATGGGCCAGAGAGCAGCAAAAGCACTGGTCATGCAGGTTCTTGTCTTCTACATGGTCACAGTAACAGTATCTGTCCATGTATCATTGGTGGACCATACGGACCCTGGTGACAGTGTCCCACATATATATATATACACACACACACACATATATCTGTACATACGTACTTATACATACATACATACATACATACGTATATATACTAGCATCATGTAGTCAATTTACATACAAGTATGTATATATATAAAATTGTCTCCTGAGTGCATTCATCTATTTCCTGGTTTGCCATATTTCTCTGTTTGACATGATCTGTTTTCCTCCATAGGATTCTGGGCATGGATATGACTTATCTCAGTCATGTCACCTCATTCAGGTAAAGCACAAAAGGCAAGAGAAAAGTCAGATAACTGGGAATTATGAAGACATTTTCATTAAAAAATAAATGCATAAGTAAATATGTTACATGCCTAAGTATCTTGGTTTTCTTTTTGGAATTATACTGTGCTGGAGGTAGCTGATTTGGGATTTTGGATCTGATTCCTTTCTTAAGCACGCAAATATATATGAGGAGGAACGCTTCTAACTCCACTGAGGGCAGCCTTATAAAGCTATCTAAGAATGAGGTCTTTGTTTCTGGACTTTGGGCTAATATTTTTACAGTTTTCTTTCTGTGGGAGTGATAAATGCAAAACTAACTTCCAAAACCCACTCACTTCTTTTCCTCATCCAGAATATGACCACAAGGTACAGCTCGAATAAACCAATCTAAAAAAAGGAACTGTGATCTCCTAAGAACAGTGGAATAAAGTTTGCATTAATTTCTGGTTAAATACAACAGTTATGTAATTAATAAAAAAGTATCCAGAACAGTAAGCACATTCTGGAGCTAAGATTATTTTCCTTTACCGTAATGAATACTACTCTTTTAAAAAATACTTCACCCCTTAAATAAAGAAACAATACTTCTGTTACTTTCCTTGATTATTTTATATAAAAATATTGTTTATTCCCAAGCAATCCAGGCATACCTGCCTATTTATTTATTTATTTATTTATTTATTTTAAATACAGCTATTGACATAGTATAAAATACACTTCGTGCAACAAAAAGCCTGCTAAGACTGTGACTTCTGACATAAAGGAACTAGGTTGCACTGTCACACAATACCTAGAGTTTAGTTTCTCTTAAAACTTGTATTTAACTGTTAAAAGGAAATTATGGTAAATGTAAAATTGGAACTCATTTTTATAAACTCTGATTAAAATGCAGAGTTGGTAACTTGGAAAACATCCCAATGATACCTGAGGGGTGAAGCCGGAGGATTAGAGATACTGAGGAAAAACCACACAGAACTGATCATTTTCCCACTGTACCCATTTAAAAACCTGTAGTTCTTGTTTCTCATAGATATAGTCTCTTTGTAGTTTCCTCACAGCCTCAAATTTGTTAAAGAAAATGTGACATCGCTGTGGATAGCTTCTTTAAAGTCTTCTCAAGCTGCATTTCACTTTATAAACATCTCTGAATACCAAAACATGCCGGGCTAGATCCTGCCCTCTGCCATGTGCGGAAAATCCTGTTGGAGTTCACCAAGGTTAATGCATGCAGCTGAAACTTGAATTTGGCCTACCCTTCTTTACAGGGAGGCCCCTGAGCCATCTTATTTGTACCTCACTTTTTCTCCAAACTTTTTTTGGATGAGTTTTTGCCCCCCAACACACCACTTTGCTTTTTTCTTTTTTTTTTTTTTCATTTAAGTTAAGAAAAATTGGAAGAAAGTGAATTTCCAAGTCACAAAACTCTGCCATGCGAAGATCCATGTGGTTATGCCAAGGGCCTGCATCCTTGGCCACCTCAGAGAGTCAGAAACTGAAATATGAATCTGGTTATAGGCTGAAAGTCATGGAGTTGGAGTAACATATAAAAGCTGGGAATAAAACTTGCTAAACTGAGAAGAGGGTGTTATAATTGACCATGTACGTTCCATAAGACTTTGCTGAACAACCTGCTGTTACTAATATCACCTACCACAAAGGCATGTTGCATACAGTAATAATTCAGTGGTTGTAAATCACCTTGAAGACATAAATTCCTCTATAATGTCAGTGCTCTATACAATATGTACATTTTTTTTGTTAAGGATTTAATTTTTCTTTGGAGTTATAATTGTATTCTACCTCACTAGGAAAACAGCTCATTGTACATATTAAAATACATAGTAATCAAAATTAGAATTTGCCCTTTTTCTGAGGTAAATTTTATGCTAATTTTATTTCACATGAAAAACTTCTTTCCCTCCCCCCCAAAATATTCCCAGACAAGGGATAGCATGGCTTTGACAGAGAAATACACTTTTGAGGTGTAAATGCACATCGTGAGGAGTCTTTCAGGAGTCCTGCTGCCCTGTCCAAAAGCTGCTCCAGAGGCTAAAACAGTAGTCATCTCCCCAAATGCCAACACCTCCTCCGAAAGATGGGGCAGCAGCCGCAGCAGCAGCAGCAGCAAGGAGCATGCTGTACCTTTTCTCCTGGAATGCAGACTGGCTTTAAGATAAATACTAATATTTACAGAGAGAAATATTTACTGATATTCCCCTAGCCAAACACTGCAGTTGTAACTATACAGCCTGTGAAGATGGCAAAGCAGCCAGCCCCCTTCCTAAGAGTGTTTTTTATTTTTTTTTTTTTCTCTCCTAACTATAATGGGTGACTGCTTTTCTGCCTAAACAGCTCTAAAGGGCTATGAAAACTGAAGTCCTTCAAAGCTGTTAAATATTTCCTCAGATTTACAATAAAATTCTGCATTACAAATCTCCCAGCAAAATCTCTGAAGCATTGCGAGCGGTACTTACATAATTTTCCGTTAAGTCAGTATTTGTTTGTTCAACACC
>VYZM01008779.1:7139-32389 GCA_013398915.1 Dromas ardeola
TGACTCAACGGGAGGGTCTCCCTGACAGCTTGTCTGACCCTGGCCTCTATGCAGTAAATAATCGAGTGTACCCTGACATCAAATCTCGTAAAACACTGTCGTATTCACTACTAAATTTGTTAAATCACTGTTTTATGTTAATAAATATCTCACTACTACTCTTTTACAAGTGAAATTAATCAGTCCGCCCGCGACAACAGCTAACACAAATGTTATTTTAAAAATCACCCAAATCATATACCCGATTAGTACAAAACCATCTCATTTATTGTCTACTTTGATTTCCCTCTAGAAGCCTCAGTATTTCTATTTATCTCCAATCGTGAAGTCTGCCTTAATTTTTGCTTTGCAAATGCTAAGAATAAAGATATAATTGGAAGAAAGAAGACATTAGAACAACAACAACAAAAAAAAAATCAGCTCAGCCATGGTGAGAACAGTTTTAGTACATCAGGCCAACTTCACAGACATCTCAGCAAGACATAATAGCAATGGATTGGTTTGTTACACTGTGGGTACAGCTTTGCTTTTGGCATCTTGTATGTATAGCAAATATACATATTTTCATATTATAACTTACAAGCAAATTAAGAGGCAGTTTGGGGAAATTGTGTTCCAAATTTTGCTGTCAAGTTGTCAGCCTCAGAAACAACAAATTAAGAGGACTTCTAATATTACTTTGGATTGTGCATCAGGAACTGCTAACTCTGCACCTTCTCTAATAAAATAGCCTGTTATGTTCCTGAAAAGACTCTCTTGATATTCTTATTTTAACTAGACAAATTCACCAGTGTTATCAATTACTGGAAATAAATACCAATATTACACTAAAAAAAAGACAAAGCACCTAATTTGTTAAGTGATCACTGCAAATATCCCAATCAAAAAGTCAACAGTTTTTGTGAAATAAGGCACTATGTGTTTTCAAAGCATTCACGAAATATCGTGCAAATGGCAAGTATTTTCATGCTGTAAGGTTGAAACATGCTCAAGGTTACAGCAACATTCACGTAGCTCAATCAATACAAAGAAATATACCCTAGTAATTTTTGACACATACTATTTCCCTTCAGAATTTTAAAGGAAACAGAAGGGACAGGATGGGGAGAAACTACATTCTGAGCATTATATTCTCCTTTTACACCTTGTAAGTTTAATCCTGTGAAAGTGAAGTATAGTTGCTTAAACCCAGGATAAACTTACAAGGAAAAATTTCTCTACTGTTGCTCAACAGGTTTCATTAGTTACTCACTTTAGCTAACTGTAGCAAGGCTTCTGACACAGCCTCCCATAGCATCCTTACAGCCAAACTGGTGACTAAATAGACTGGAAAGAAACTTGTCTGTACTGTCAGGCTCCCATGGTTGTGCTTGGGCATAGAAAGACCAACTGACATCCTGAGGGATGGGCACTAGGGCCAATATTACTTATGCCTTTATAACCTAGATGATGGGACAGAACGCACTCTCTACAAGGCTGCAGATGATACTAAATTAGAGGGATTATAGACGGCCATTGCTCAGAGGAAGCTCAACTCTCGAGGAACAGGCTGACGGGAACCTCATGAACACCAAAGGCAAACACAGTGTCTTGTACCTGCACAGAGTTACTCCACCTCAACAGGACAAGCTGGATGCTGACAGGATCAAAAGAAGCTCTGCAGAAAAAGACCTGGGGAACGGAGTGAACAACATGAATCAGCAGCATGTCCTTGCAGCAAAGGCGGCCCA
Organism: Dromas ardeola; assembly: GCA_013398915.1. Classification (NCBI taxonomy): domain Eukaryota; kingdom Metazoa; phylum Chordata; class Aves; order Charadriiformes; family Dromadidae; genus Dromas; species Dromas ardeola. The sequence goes on from VYZM01008779.1 coordinate 8,870, forward strand.
GCGCACACCAGGCTGTATTAGCAAGAGTGTGACCAGCAGGCTGAAGCCACCTAATGGAAAAGCGTAGAGAAGCTGGTGCCAGACTCTTAAAAGGTCCACAAGCCAAGCGCAAGAGGAAACACGAGAAATTCTGATACGTATATGGAAAAAAATTCCTCACAGTGAAAGTGATGGATCACAAAACCAGGTTGCTCAGAGAGGTAGTGGACTCTTCATCCTTGGAGATGTTCAGCTGGACAAGCCTTAAATAACCTGCTCTAACTGGGTCTGCTTTGAGGTCCCCTGGCTGGGCTAGGCAGCCTCCAGAAACCCCTGCATTCTCATTCTAAATATTGGAACTCAGTATACTAGATAATGAGTTAAGATCCATGTTCTTAAAGCAAAATTCTCAACTGAATTCATCTGTGCAAGGTAAACAGCTGTCCATTCAAAATGAGGATGGAATTAGTCGTTTTCATTTAACCAAATCCAAGTCTGTTTCCCAAAGTTCTCATTGAAATAAAGTGTAGTAAGAGTTTCAAACACTTAAAACGTCACAGAATGGTAGGGTTGGAAGGGACCTCTGGAGATCATCTAGCCCAACCCCCCTGCCAGAGCAGGGTCACCTTACAGCAGGTTGCACAGGAAAGCGTCCAGGTGGGTTTTGAATGTCTCCAGAGATGGAGACTCCACCACCTCTCTGGGCAGCCTGTTCCAGGGCTCTGCCACCCTCAAAGTAAAGAAGTTCCTCCTCATGCTTAGGTGGAACTTCCTATGTTCAGGTTTGTGCCCGTTACCTCTTGTCCTATCATTGGGCACCACTGAACAGAGCCTGGCCCCATCCTCCTGACACCCACCCTTTAAGTATTTATAAGTGTTGATAAGATCCCCCCCTCAGTCGTCTTTTTTCCAGACTGAAGAGACCCAAATCCCTCAGTCTTTCTTCATAAAAGACATGTTCCATCTCCCTAATCATCTTTGTAGCCCTTTGCTGTACCCTCTCCAGCAGTTCCCTGTCCCTCTAGAACCAGGGAGCCCAGAACTGGACACACTACTCCAGATGCGGCCTCACCAGGGCAGAGTAGAGGGGGAGGATGACCTCCCTCGACCTGCTGGCCACACTCTTCTTGATGCANCCCCAACCTGTACTGGTGCAGGGGGTTATTCCTCCCCAGGTGCAGCACCCTACACTTGCCCTTGTTGAATTTCATAAGGTTTCTCTCCACCCAACTCTCTAGTCTGTCTAGGCCTCTCTGTATGGCGGCACAGCCTTCTGGTGTGTCAGCCACCCCTCCCAGCTTTGTGTCATCAGCAAACTTGCTGAGGGTGCTCTCTATCCCCTCATCCAAGTCGTTGATGAATATATATGAATATATTGAAGAGGACTGGGCCCAGTACTGACCCCTGGGGAACACCACTTGTCACTGACCTCCAACTAGACTCTGTGCCCCTAATCACCACCCTCTGAGCTCTGTCTTTCAACCAGTTTTCTATCCACCTTACTGTCCATTCATCTAACACACTCTTCCTAAGCTTCCCTATGAGGGTCCTATTGTTTAAACTTGTTTGTTAGCAGTCAAATAACTTCTTGAAAATACTTGATTAATTTTCAAATGTTTGATAGGTTTGCCATTAGCTTCTGCTACTCAATATGATGGAAGACTTTGTCCTGTTTTGGACACCCTCCCTCCCCACCCACACTCAGTACAAGATCCTGAAAAAACCTGAGCAAATGCAGTGGAGGGACGTCAGGTGGATGGAGCACGTGCTCTGTGAGGAGAGGCTGAGATAATGGGGCTTGGTCAGCCTGGAGAAGAGATTAGTCTCAGGGTCCCAACTGCAGCCTTCCAGCACCTACAATGAGGCTATCAAAACGACACAGCCAGGCTCCAACCAACCATAGCAGAACGATACACAATGGTCATAAACTGCAATATGGCAGGTTTTAATGGCAAATGAAAGGGGGGAAAAAAATTTACAATTAAGCATTCCAGCAGTTTGAGCAGAGAGGTTATGAAATCAGTCTTTGGGATTTTTCCAGACTAGCTCAAAGGCCTGAGCAACCTGGTCTGAATGCAGAGTTGCCTGTGCTTTAAGTAGGACACTGGACTAGCGACCTGCCTTGGTCCCTTCCACTTGGATTCTATGGTGCTTTCATCAAATTGGACATCCAGCATAAAAAATACTAGTACTTTATTTAATTAAAGGATGCAGTATTTGTGAGGGAGTCGAGATAAAACTTTCAGCTAGCCATCACAAACACTACTACCTTAATCACTGCCAGTCAACAAGAAAACTCTCACAAAAAGCAGAAAAGATTCAGATATTATTAAAAAATCCAAGCTGTATCAGACTTGACTGTACCACAGAAAGCAGCATTGCAGTAGATTTTGCATACCCATAAAAGACACAGTCACCTCTTCTTCCATAAACATTTCGCTGGAATCATAGAATCAATTGTCAGGGTTGGAAGGGCCCTTAAAGACCATCTAGTTCCAACCCCCCTGCCATGGGCAGGGACACCTCCCACTAGATCAGGTTGCTCAAAGCCCCATCCAGCCTGGCCTTAAAAACTTCCAGGGATGGTGCTTCCACCACCTCTCTGGGCAGCCTGTTCCAGTGTCTCACCACCCTCATGGTGAAGAATGCCTTGCCTAGAGCCCCTGTGCACTGCACCTCCCCTTTTTTGTTAACAGCACAATGTCACTAAAGTCATACTCCTCTTTATGGTTCTTTTAGACAACGCAGATTTTGTCACCTTGAATTGCAATGAAATGCACACATTATTTGCTTCATAAAACTATTTTCACATACATTGAAATAGTAAGAGGTGAATTCCGCGTATTTAAGAGATTAACAGATTTTATTGTTTTCTAAAATATTTTACAATACAGAGACCCAAACCAGTAATTCCTGACAAATGTAGTAATCGTCTTGTGGATGAACAATTATGTTGATAAGTTTTCCTTGACAGACACATACATACATCCGTTTTCTAAGCTTGCACATTTTGATTCATTGAAAGTGATGACTAAATATATCTATAAGCTCAAAAAGCAAACGATAAAGTCCAAGACTACCAACAGTGTTTCATAGTTAGCTCAAAATAGATTTGTTAGCTTCATTACAGTGTAGCTTCCTAACATAGCCTATCTACTTACCTGATACCTAGGGTTTTTTTAAAACACAAATCTGCTGTAATTTTACAACCCAGTTTCAAATGTCACAAATGCATACTGTTTGACACGATTACAGATGACTGAGTTGTAACTGCAAACAAATGTAGATTTTACAGTGTTCTGCTACAATAATCCATGTAAGGACTAAAACTAGTTTATATTTTGACCCACAAATTTGTCCACAAATACTGATTTTGAGTATGTTAGTCTATTTACTGTACTTCTGAAAACCTGATCACAGAATACTTCATCTATGGTACGGTAATGAATATGGCAGGAAAGCAGATTTAAATATACCTATAATTTAAACTTTTAAAACCATCTAAAACTTATTGTAGCCATGCTCTTTATATTTTGGAATATCAAATTATATGTACATATACACAACATAGATAGGCTCTTAATAAAAAGCATTTAGTCTATTTTACAGTCTTCTCTGTTCAAAAAATTAGTCTTCACAGATTTAACATTTCAAATCACTCAAAATCATTAGCAGTTTAAAGGAGATTATTTTTTTTTCCCTGCAAACGTGTGCTGGAAATAGCTCCTATTCTGGGGCTTATGTATAATTTATCTTTCGAGTGCCATTTAAGATCTAGATGGAAAACTCTTAGTTTAAGTGTCAAACCACGTAAGCAATATTCATAATAGAATCCCAACCCATGACACCTGCAGATATCTCTGCTACAAATAGCCTTCTGTAACAGATATTTATTAAATACAGTATTTGTTTTACAACTTCAAGCCATGCTGACAACATAGAAAGATTACTACAACATGGAAAGAGTTTTCATTCAGTCAACTGGTGACTCAATCTATATCATAATTTAAGTATCAATTCATAAATCCAGGCATACAAAAAGGTGCTTAACTACATAGCATTTAAATAAAAAAATACTGCATCTTTCAGACATTGCTAAGAACAAATAGAAAATTAACTATAATAATCTTTAAAATTCAAGTTGCAAGTTACTGAAGGTCACTTAAAATAACTGATTAATCAAAAGTGAGCGTAAGCCACATACCTAGAGTAGGATGAGGCACAAGCATAGAAAATGCAAAAATGTTTAGGAGTCACAATAACAGACCATGTGGGAAGAAAAAGGTTAAAAAGTATTTTCTTATCATACTATTTTTTCAGCCTAACCCTTTTTCCTTTGCATTGTGCACAAGATGTGAAAACAATGTCAAATTTTTAGTTCAATCTTTTGTCTTCAAATCACCACAATTTCAGTATCAAGCTCTCGCCTTTTCATTAAAATATATACATTCTATACACCATTCAGCTTCCTCTTGCTTTAAATATATACTGTACAGGCCTATAGAGCTTTTGTAACACTTATTTATTTTGTCCTTTGTCACTGGATTGGTTCTACATAGTTTGCTGGGTATAAACCAACTTGTCCATTGTCCAGACGTCCTTTGCACCATCCCTGCTCATCTTCATTCTCCATTTTAGTTAGCTCATCCCCTGCAAAAAGAAGGAACATTGTTAACAAGCTGTAACCTTTTAAGTAACAACTGGAAGATAATATGACAGATATCTACATGTCCGCTTTTCTTCCCCTCCCCACCCCAGGCCCCTGTAGAAAGCCTCCCTTCTTTGCTCTTCATGCTTTTGATACTAAGAATAACACTTAGAGATTTACATATGGGATGAAAGGCCCCCAGTTTCAAGAACATAGGAAGAAGCAAGCTACTTTGAACCTAAAACACCACATTGATGGCATTTCAAAAAGGTCATAGCATTGTTTTTAAAGCACAATAAAGAATGCAAACTTTTGAAGTTATATACAGTGTTATTTCGCGATAAGAGCAAAGACTCCCTTGTATCTAAAGGGTGTGAACAAAGATAGTTGTGGATAGTAAAACTACCTCTAAACATGCAGAATAATCCTACATTTCTGGCACTCAACAAAAAGTCACTGCGAGTGAAATAAATGTTTCATTAGGGTTAGTGTGAATATATACTCTTCTAAAAGAGCTTGTGAAATATAAGGAGGAAAATGCTACATTCATGGAACATATGGAGGAAAATGCTACAAACATTAAAACATGGCAGTAAAATTCTCTTGAATTATACTTGCAGCTTTTCAGTACACCACTAAGTTGTGATGCAGAAAGATTATGACTGATTATCCATTCAGACATTTATGAACTATAACATAACTTTGTTTTGACTGTCATTCACATCTAATCTTCTACATCCTCAGGAAATACTTTAGCATTAGAGAGGCTGCAGACTCCAAGATGTTGTATATGAGCAAATGAATGTCCACCTTAGCCAAGCAAAAAAGGCCAGACTGAGTAACATTCCTCACATTCAACTTATTTGTGTCAAATTATTTCCCTAGATAAAACTGATTTGTGTTTCATCTTAGTTAGCAATAGGAAATACATGCTGAAGATATTAACCACTTAGTACAGTCCCAAATGGCTATGAATATACAGTCTTGATACAATTTAGGACAACAAAAATTAGCCTAGGGACTATCAGTTATTTGGTAGAAATGCACTAGCCTAATATTAAATCTTCTTAGATATATATCTTCTATAGCTCTTCTGTTAGCTAAAAAAGGTTAAAGCCTCATCTCCTCTAGTTTGTAAGTTTAACCGATAACTAATAAAAAGAATGTTATGAACAAATATTTGGCACTATGGACTGTACTTGGCTTATGTAGACATTTTACAATTTTTTCCACCATTTCTAGTGCTGCAGAATGTACAGTTTCAGGCTTTCCTGCTACTTCTATGATGTGTATTTTATTAAAGACTGAAAACAATGACTACCAAAGCCACACTGCATTAACAGTCAGCCCTAATGCAGTTGCACTTGTATTAACAGCTATGACTTGGAAACTCAGTGATCTTGGAGGTCTATGAAAATATTACCACTTTTAAGGGTCATCTGCACAACAGCTATAATGAAAACATTCTTTAACAACTGTGATAAAGATAGACACATTTTGACAACATTGCATGCTCTACATTTCCTTTAGATCTTTATTCTCAGACATGGCAGAGACACAGTGAGCTAGACATATGGTAGATGGTTGTGTCCCACTCTGTTGCATGATTATAAAACCCCTCATAAGGTACGAATAAACAAAGTAATTCTTCCTCTTTGGAAGCCTCACACAGTTGTTTGCCAAGAAAAAAAGCAACAGATGTATAAAGTATTCCACTAATAAAAAGGAGTTTCATGTATTAAAGTACATTTAATGGACCCTGTGCAGAGCACATATACTACAGCATGTACCTAGAAGTGATCACTAAAACTTTGTAGGCAAATTCTTTGAATAACCAAGGAAATCCCATCTGAGAATATCAGCATACATTTAAACAGATCCCTACAATGCATTAATCCTCTGCTGACAGCTGCTTAGGAGTCTAGGCATAGTCTACATAGGAACAGCAGTGAGTACATTTTAAATTGGCTCCTGCATGACTTGGTGAATTTTTTTCCTTAGTCTTTTGTATGCTCAGTGTAAACCTAGTCACACCAATACTTCTGCCTAAAACCAAAGTAAGTTTGACTGTAGCCTTTCTATAATTCAGCTTCTGTAAGAAGATTCATAGCCTATCATGTGATCCCTTTCCTACAATGGATACAATCATGAAATTTAGTGTTAAAACATACTTTAAAGCTCTTTCTTCAAAGGTATTAAGCTATTTTTAAGTTAAGCCTACGTACGTCTCTTTACAGTTCACGCTTCCTGTACTTTTATTTCTATAGACCTCACACTGAGAACCACTTGGTTCAAATAGTTTAGTGCAAGTCATACAGCTGGTACTGAAGCACAGAATGCCTAACTTTGTATTTAACCATTACATCTGTGTGTATAAACATTGCATAGTTTTGCCACTAAAAGGCTCGTTACTGTAAACCCTTGGAATGCCATCCTGTTGCTTGACAAGCACAATACATGTATTTCAAGAGGATTAGCACACTTCCAGCCCCTGCTGAGAAAAAAGGAGCAGTTAAAGTCTACAGAATGAAGAATAATTTTAGCTGCTGTGCATTCCAGAGAATGCTCCAGATGTTTTGTTAGTACTGGCCTTCTGTCAGGACACAATTCAGCAAAGTTCATGGACAAACCAATCAGTTCCTCCTCTGCAGAACCTACAATATTTGTCTACAAAGAAGAAGAGTCAGATGTACACAGTTTCACTACTAAAAAAGGAGGGAGGTGAGCGGAAGGTGGGAGCCCCACCACCTGGCTTGTGGGGCTTTTTGGTTTAAACAACACAAACTGCATTTAGAATATGACCTGGAAATACATTGTTCTGAGCACCACCTTTCTCCACATAAGCAGAATGGAAGTCTAGCAGTTCACCGATTAGCTACTGACTTGTTTACTATATTAACTTTAAGCCATAACACCTAAGACCCACTGTAGATGATGTAGAAGTAACATACTTCCTACGAACCCCAGCTGAAAGAGATGCAGAATCAAAAGATTTCTCAAGCTTTCTTTCAACATTTGAACCCTGGTTTTCCTCTAAGTCAGTCATTACAGGAAAAGGGAGTAAATAACAAGCTAACAGAAAAACAGACAAGATCAATGAGCTTGCCATTTTCACAAACTGAAGTTCTGTTAGCTTTTGCTAAACTACTCATACAATCTTGTTCTGGAATTCCTGGTTGGTAAGTTTTTCCCATGCAATCCTGGGCAAGCCAGTAGATGACAGTTCCAATGGCATGGACAGGGTGTAGATTTCACCTTTCATCACTAGAGGGTGCTGCCTCCGGGCTGGCCAGATCATGAAAAACCTTGCATCTCCGCGGGCGGAAGCGCAGAGCGGCTGGTAGAGCTTGCCCAGAGAAACTGGAGGCAGCAGCATTCATGGCATGCAGCCATCGTACCCTTGTGCCAACTTCGTATGTGTGGAAACACACCGTGGCACAGCTCTCTCCTGTCAGTTGCCTCTATTCTGTTCCCTCAACTCCTATAGCAATGAGGTAAAAAAAGGAACAGGGTTTATGGCTCAAGGAAAATTCAACATCCTAAGAAGGGAGATGTACAATAAGTGTACCCTAATATAATGCAAGACCAAAAAACCAGGTAAAGACAGTTAACATACACCAAAGGGGGCTGGAAAGAAAGAGGAAAAAATTATCCGTTCACAGCTAACTTTTCAACCTTAAAAAGTTAGCACTGTAGGAAGATAAAAGGGATGCTTCCAGTTTAAAAAGAAAAAAAATACCAGATGATTAGATATTGTTTTAAGGTTAGCTGCTATAGTCTTTTCCTTTAAAAAAAAACAACTTTGTAGGGTTGGCATTTCTAGACAGGTAAAAGCAGCAGCTGCTATTGTCACCAACTAAGAAAACAAGAGACAAGGATTATCAGTTCTGCAGCTCATTTTGTTTAACACAAGATGGTAAGAAAGAAATATCCCGAACAGATGCATCCCAACACATTCCAAACAGATTAGAAGATGGTGCTTCCAAACAGGGGATACTCAGAAACGTTCTCAGCAGGGGTGACAGGAAGATAGGATCCTGTAAGTGCAGTTCTACTTTCAGAGAAACAGGTGACTTCAGGAAACTAAAGCTGAAAATAAAAGCTTCCCCCCACCCACCCCTTCTCCTTTTGATACATATTTTAGCTGAATCCTGTACACTTACCAGCTTTAAAGCTGAGTTCATCTTGCTCTTGACCCTCATAGTCATAGAGTGCACGTACTCTCACCTCCATTGCAGGAGAGGTATCTTCATCAAATGGATTGGTGTCTCCATTTGCATCAGTGGAAGAGAAGGGATTGTTGGACTCTTCATCAGACCAATCTGTAGGGTAGCTTTGGTTTTTTTCATAGCTGCTAACACTGAAAAAAATTTTGAAGTTATTCTTTCCCACTCTTAAAATAGATTAGAAATACCACTAAGATATCAGTTCCCCTAATTAAACTTAAACTCCACTCTAAGGCCCAGTTTTGAAACTTTATTTATGGTATGCTGCATTCAAAAAAAAAGAAAAGGCATTCTTGCAATACATTTACAAAGTTAGAAAAAGGCAAAAGAAAGAAAAAGATATCAAAGACAGCTTCCCCACAAACTCAAAAAACTTCTCTATCAAGAAATCTGTATAATCCATGGGAGGATTTACTCTAGAAAGATGAAAGGTATGCAAGTAGTACATGACAGGAATTATCTGGTTTAGGATACAACATTTAAATTGCTTTGCAGAATCTTCCTCCCAAATCTCTATGCACCTCTACAATAGCTTTTAACACTTTTTGTATGTTGCAATCCACCAAAAAGAGAAACTTCATTATACTGCAACAACTTGATCATTTAAAGAAAAGTTCACTCTTAAACATGCACATGCCATTTAAGAGTGGTATGACATCCCTAGTGTGTGTATTGAAGTAACAGGCAGCTGTTTGAGAAGGTCCTAAATAAAAAGAAAGCAATCATAAAAGCAGATTTATTCACCAAGAACACACAGAGCAGTAAAGCTCCAGAAGTAGTTTCACTAGAAAAAAAACTGGTAAAGGAAGGAAAAAAAGCAACAGCAGTTCTGTTAGCAACTGCCAATAACCTCAGTAGTTTCAAACCAAAGATCAAGGCAACAGATATGGCATCTGTTAGGAAAGACAAGTTAGGTTACAGTGTTGCTTACATAAACGTTTAAAAGGACTTCATGCACTGACCAGCAGAGTGTTAAAGAAACCAAAAATAGAAAACCCTGGATAGAGAAAGTGCAAGTGTGAAAACAATTAAAAGACAACATTTCACCAACTTTTTGATCTTATTGTCCTCCTTTTCACTGACAGTACTCCCAGTATCTTCTTCATCTTCAAAGGGATTGTAACTTGATTGTACTGACTGCACTGTGTTACTCTGGACACTAAGACTGCTAATTTGGAAAAGAAAGAGCATTATGGCGACCCTGTCTGTTTAAGAGCAGAACACTGTCATTGGTGTCCCACTACGCAGTTTCTTAGCAGACCCCTTCTCCAGAAAAAAAAAAGAAAAAAAAAGAAAAAAAAAGAAAAAACCCAAACAAACAAAAACCCAAACATCCACCAAGTGTAGCATAAGACCCAAGAAAGTTCGGAAAGTCTCACATAGGATACATTCCTCCAGAATTAGAATATCCTTTGTGGACCATAATTTTTTTTTCCTTACTGCCTGCAATAAAAGGCAGCACGATTTTTCCTGACAGTTTCATTCCTTTCCAAAGCAGCTGATATTAACAGTTTTGTATTAATCACATCCAGGATTCTGAAGTGATGAAACGTTTTGCAAGGTAAGATTTCAAAGTATAATTGTCATTTCTAAAGATGGGAAGATAGCTACAGACTAACTACCAGATTAGCTACAGAAAGTTCAGTTTCTCATGAAGTTTGGTTCCTTTTAATTCCCAATTGAAAGAGAACTGTAAAATGGAGATTAATTCCCAAAATATTTTGTAAGCTGCAGAAACACATCACTAAATGCTCACAGACAATTAATATTTGATGGGACAGTAACTTTTTGATCCTGTAGAGTTTAGTGTACTTGAAGATAACAAGCCTTTCCAATTAGACTTTTTAGGCATGAAAAAAAAATACCTGCTATGTTTGTTAGGCTGTGAAACTTGATCTCCTGTCTGATTAATACCAGTCAGAGTCACCCCATCAGAAGCCTTCTTCTTTTCTCTTCTACTGAGAGTGCGGTTCAGATCTGCAGACCACTCCTATCAATGAATGCAAACAGTGATTGAGAAATTTAATTGGACAAGTAATTACCACATTTAATTTTCAGACCGAGTTACAGAACATACATCTATACGTACAATAGTACAAATAATTATTAAAAAGATAGGTTACTCTACATGTTTCAGTTAGTTTTCATCTAGTTCCTACCCTAGAAATGCAAACAGATATCTGTGCTACTTGCAAAATCCCAGCGTTACCTGTACTTCCCTGCTTAGTATTCTGAACACCTTGAAAAGACTTAAAACACCAGACATCTGACAGACAACTGGAGAAATCAAAGGAGTTGGCCAATGCAGCTCTTTAAAAGTTGTATGAGAGGGCTCACTGTTTCAAATAATGCCAAGACATTTGTCTTTAAGAGGTAAACCTTACATTTAGTTTAAAAATATATTATAATCTAATTTAAAACAGGGCTTACTTCTCAAGAAGTGCTTCAGGAATGACCTATTGAAGAAGCTCATTTTTAAACTTGTTGTATATCACTTCTCCTGTCCCTAAGATTTGAGCCCTTAAGGTACTTCACTCTAGATTTAGTGACATTTATTGTCCTTAAAAACCACCCCAGAAGAGTTAAGGCTCAAATCAACACAACTGTTGACAAGACTCATGATGCCATTTCTAAAGTACCCCCTCCTTGATGTTTTGAACCATTCAGATGTTTCATAAGGCAGACAGGCATGATGAAACCTAAACACAACTTCTACCTACTGAGTCAAACTAAGATGCATACTGATATAAAGCAGGAACCAACAGAGAACAAACTGGATGCAAGGAAATATCCCATGCTGAGACATGTTTCATTTCAGAATCCTTAAAGGTAAAAAAAATTCAGGAGATAAACACTATATTTTGTATAGCAAACTTAGCATTTTTAACAGGAAATTAAGATTTTGCAAGTTGCGATTACTACTGCTTTATACATATAGCACAGTCAGTCAGTCTTAAGTGATTTCTGGCCAGCTTCACAGAGATGCCTCACTATTTTACGTCTGTAGAAATACATACTGGATTTCTGAGTTACCATCGTTTAAAGACCACTGACATAAGCATATTTGCAGTTTATAATGCAATTTCACATTCATTTGATCATGTCTTTCTTTTTTTTTTTACTTACTTCATCCTCGTAGCATGTAAATGAGAAAAAACTTGATTAGAAAAGTAGTAACAACAGTACCTGTTCATTATAATGCTTATGAAAAAGGATGGTAATTCCCCCACACAGAAGTAACTGTAGTTCAGAGTTTCAGGCAAAGAAATTCTGCAGTACTATTATGAGTTTTCTTCCTCAAACCTTCTAATCTAAAGTTACTCAAAATTTTAAAAACAAATTATATTTTCCATTATGGTTAAGAAGAGAACAGTGAACACTCCAGAGCTGATGCTTACACTCCATTAATTTAATGCCTAGAAATTATTCCCACTAAACCCATGATTCTGGTCAAACTCATCCCAATTCCAGCTATTTGATACTCTGGTATTATGATCTGCACTGATACATTTTGGTACTTGTTTCTTTTAGGCTATGGTAGCAGAACACCACTTTAAAAAAAAAACCTCCTTTCTTTTCAAGATGGCATTCAGCAATAAAATTACCAAGGTGGAACTTTTTTTACTATAACAGTATTGAAAAAACTAGTTAAGACGTATAAATACCGATTTTCAGGACTGCTTGAAGTATTTAGTTCAAACTTTTTCAAAGTCCTTGCTGCCTACATTATAATTACCTGCTAACAACAAGGAGATTCAAATTGATATCTGACATCAAAGGGCAGAAGTAAAACACACAGGATAACATACAGGTGCCAGAGATGTATCAACTAAACCATGGCTTACTAATGACTTCAGTAATGACTTTAGATTTTAAAAAAAGTCACTACAGGACTTACCCCTTTTCTCTTTAAATAGGTACCTGATATAACCACCTCTGAAAGCTGCAGGATGAGTAGAGCCCAGTGGAAATCAAGAAAATAAAACCACTATGACTTGTAAAAACAAAAAAAAAATCACTGCCTGGAAGCCTGAATTTAAGAGTTACACCAAAAAGGGATAGGACAAAAAGCAAAGAGGAAAAAATACACAAAAAAAGACTGGGTTTTAAGTACTCTGACCTTACCTCAAACTGAGGCCAATTCATTGACATCCCTGGACCTTGATTAGCTCTAAACCACCGCAAGTCTTCAACAGCATCTGCTGTTTTGATATTCTGTTCCAGTTCACGGTAGATGTTTTTGTAACTGCAAAACAAATTTGTCTTCAAGTTTAGTGTAACATTTAGAAACATGGCAAATCCCCTACTCAGACAAAAAAATAGGAATATTTTGAAGTTCACAACAGTATTGAAAAAACTTAGAGCAAGACAGACTTTTAAAAATGACAAACCTATTAACTGCCTGTAAAAAAGGAAGAGTAGTCCAAACAAGTAAGCTTGACGAAAGTTCACAAAAAACATAAAACACTTATTTGCCAGGTTTTAGAATTATGATTCTTGTGTAAAGTCACTTAATTGTCTATCATTAAACATAGGCTTTACATAGGAATGTATTTACATTAATGAATGCCAATCTTGAAGTTTATTGAATTTAAAAGCTTGTCTACAAGACAGTAGAAACTGTTTTTATGATAAGTCCATAACATTCTGTGAAAATTCCTGTCTTAATCCAATGAGAATCATAAATCATTATAAAAATAAAAATTTCAAACCTGAAGCAGAGTTATAGGACTTTCCTACGCAGGTATAATATCTGCTAACTGCTTTTATGTTTTAGGTACTCTCTGATTTTACTAACTGTACTATTTAAGCAAAATAACAAATACTATAAAAAAGAACCTTACTACTTTTACTTTGTCTTAGTCTAATTGTTTTTTGTTAAGGTTGAGTTCTCATAAAGTATTTTACAGAATATTAGTCATGTTGTAGATACAACTTTGATCCCCTGATCCTAGACAATGCACTTGATGTATTCGCTGTACAGACTGTGTCTACAAATACAATTGTTTTATACCAAAAAACCCAATGTGGAACTCTGGGTATAAAGAGATCTTAACACAACAGCCACAAGGCTTAAAATAAGAGACACAGAACTGCTAATCTGTATTCAAGTTAGACAGAATTTGGGAAAATCCTTCCAGACCAAGTCACACAAAATTTAGAATTAGAATACATTAGTACTACACTGTCAAGGAATCAAAATTTCTCAAAATATACTTCCAAATTTCTCAATTTCTATATACTACTTGACCGCTTTAACATGTATGCAGAGTGGTTTTTCTTCTACAACAGTGGTTCTTTGAATGTATTTAAACAACTGAAAGGCATGTATTTTGAGATAGGGAATCAATAATTTTAAATTACTTACTGGCCATCAGTTAAATCACCAATAAACTGAAGGTCTACATCTGCAGAAAACAGGGCAGGGCTATTTTCTAGACTGTGCTCTTCATCGTTATTAGTCTTAAAGTTAAAAATCAGACTTCATTTTGGGGGTTTATTCTGTACTTTTTATCTCTGTGTATTCAAAGAGGCAGAGATAATGAAATAGATGAAGAGTTCCAGTTGCTTTATCCCTAGTTTTATCCTAATAGTTCTTTTCTTTGTTTGCACCTTATTAACATACCGTAAGACATCACTCCTGAACCTTCTAAGTATCTTAAGGGGAAATCATTGCCTTTCCCTTTGGTCCTCTTTGGTAGTCTTCCCCCAACCTTACCCTCTAAGTCAACTACTTCTCATTTATTTCCATTCTGTAGTTTCTTTCAACCTGATTAAACTGAATTCAAATGGGCAGCAATCCGAAATATCTATCTACTCTGGGAGAAAAAAGAACTTGTTTTCCACAGCAGTTCCATAAGAACTTTGAAACAACTCAAAATAACAAAGATACTAAAATAAGTGATCTTGCCCTTACCTATTGCTTGCTCTGTATTTGTTCTTGCCCCTATGTCACCCCCTTCGCTTATGCCAGCATTAACATTCATGTGACTGCATAGCAAGTCAGTTTGGAACACTGATCAGGGTTAAAACCAACTAGATTCTTCCTGCCCTAGGTTACCTTGATCAGCTTCTTAATGGCACTGGCTGGACTACCATAAGAGCTTTGTCACTAGCAGAAGACAGAACAGAACAGAGCAGCCAGCCAGGAGCACACTTTTCTTCTTTTAATTGAAGTGCCAACCAGAGTGCACATGAAACTCTGCTGTTACAAGCCGGATGTAAAATTCCACTGGTGTTACAGCATTTGCTCTAAGTATTTCAGTGCCTGTCTTCTCAAATACAAGAGAAAACAAAAACACTATAACCACTGCCTGACAGACTAAAGTAGCTTCATATCAAAATGGCCTGTAGCAGCTGATGACCTGCCACATGGTTTGCATGAGCTCTGGCTTGAGTTCCCTAGCAAAAGTTTAGATTTCTTGGAATGTAGTGTGGAGGGTCCAGGCAGAAAGAACAAAATACATGTTTTATACATACTGCGGTATAAAGACCAGACTTTGAAATTAAGATGGACAAGACTTCAGCAACAATCAACCAATGGATCTTTAACATTATCCGCAAGTTAAGGTAAAATATTAGAGCTCAGTCTAAAGGAATTAACAATAGATGTGTTTATGTTACAAAGTTCATGCTGCCTTACACTAATAAGTTCTAGTTTGTTCTCCAATAAACATGCAAGACACATAATACACCAAAACCCTCCTTTCCCAAATCTTTGTTCCAGCATCTTTTGATTCTAAGCTCTGAATCCTTACTAACTGGCATACACTTGACTATAAAAAAAAATACAAGAATGAGAGCTTACTGGTTTATTTTACACTGTGTTAAATAAAACTAGCAAATGTTAGTGACAGATGCTTATCTGATTTTACACAAAACAAAGATTTAATCTCTTTCACTTAACTTTAAATAATTTGAAGTAACACATTAGAAACAAACCAGATTCCAAACTCTGACCTACTTATAGATTACTTTTCACTGAAAAGTAATAAGCAATTGAAATTTTACACAGTTTTACCTTGCAACATTAGACAAATCAAGGTGTTTTTGAACTTCCAGTAACACTTCTCGAAAGAAACGTAAGCGTTTTTCCTCAAACTGCTGACACTGTTCAAACACCTGCTCCATGTTTTCCATATATTGAGGAGTCGCATTATCTAATTCTTTCAGTGATTTTTCATACTTTTCTTTTGTCTGGGGTGGAAAAAAAAAAAAACATTAGCAATATATTTTATTACTACCCTACATAACAGATTTAGCAATGTAGTAATGGCCGAGATTTAGACCAGAAGTTCCCAAAATGCATTCTCTTTTCGTGATCACTGTACTTATGTTAGGTCACGATGAGAGTTATCGAACAAAACTGCAGAATAGTTACAATAAAAACCTAAGCCTCTTCTCTGTCTTTTTAACAGAAATCATGACAATTGTTAATGTAATACTAAAGACGAAAAACAAAGGAGCAACAGAGTAAATCAGAGCAGGCAGTTTTTCAAGTTACAGGTCGCTTATTTAAAGATCTCCACATAATTTCTAAGTGCTGTCTTTTCTCCTTTGGTAATTTACATCGTCTGCTGTGAGTTATGACCAAAAACCCAAACACTGTATACATCCCTGTGAACATAAATTGCTTATTTTGTGAGCTCAGTTAACAGACAGAACCTCAGACTTTACACTAACATACAGAAATAGTCCACCGACAGGAATTAAAAGATCCCACTCATGAAGTTCAACCAGGCCAAGTGCAAGGTCCTGCACGTGGGTCATGGCAACCCCAGGCACAAATACAGGTTGGGCAGAGAATGGCTTGAAAGCAGCTCTGAGGAGAAGGACTTGGGGGTGCTGGTGGACCAGAAGCTCAACATGAGCAGGCAATGTGCACTTGCAGCCCAGAAAGCCAACTGCATCCTGGTCTGCATCAAAAGAAGTATGGCCAGCAGGTCAAGGGAGGTGATTCTACCTCTGCTCCACTCTGGTGTGTGCAGCTCTGGAGTCCTCAGCACAAGAAGGACATGGACCTGTTGGAGTGAGGCCAGAGGACAGCCACGAGGATGACCAGAGGGCTGAAGCACCTCTCCTATGAAGACAGGCTGAGAGAGTTGGGGTTGTTCAGCCTGGAGAAGAGAAGGCTCCAGGGAGACCTTATAGCAGACTTCCAGTACCTGAAAGGGGCCTACAGGAAAGATGGGGAGGGACTCTTTATCAGGGAGTGGAGTGAAAGGACGAGGGGGAATGGTTTTAAACTGAAAGAGGGTAGATTTAAATTAGATGTTAGGAAGAAATTCTTTGCTGTGAGGGTGGTGAGGCACTGGAACAGGTTGCCCAGAGAGGTGGTAGATGCCACATTCCGAGGCATCCTGTGGATGCCTGGAAGTGTTCAAGACCAGGCCGGATGGCGCTTTGAGCAACCTGATCTAGTGGGAGGTGTCCCTGCCCATGGCAGGGGGGTTGGAACTAGATGATCTTTAAGGTCCCTTCCAAGCAAAACCATTCTATGATTTTATGTAACATTTGCTGTTCTGTGATCTGGAAGGCTTTCTCAAAGGGAAAAAATGTCTTTGAAGAAAGTCACACAAGAAAAACCTCTTGATAGCAGCCCACTAAAGAGATAAACCGATAAACCTAACTGGGCAACAGAATGGCATTTCCAAAAGTGTATTTACTTTTATTTAAATGGACTATGTCAGCTTGCTTTCTTTAAAAAAATGCATTCTGCAGTCAAGAACGACTGCAAGTTTAGATGTTGTCAGCAAGTTTTAAGTGCCTATCACACAGCCTCTCAAGTGAAATAACTCAACCCTCACTACTAAATGAGTAGAACTTTGTCCTAGAAGTTCACTGTCTTATTCTGCTTCGTTCCCTGCTGAAAGTAGGGGACAGTTATGTGAAATAGAGTCAATACATTATTCATTCTTCACAGAAGAGCTTGGCAATAACATATGCTTTGGAGAAAACTCTAAATTTTGGTATAGGACCGTTACAGAAAGTGAGCTGCGCTGCAGTCCACAGCACATTCAGGAAGAAAAAAAAAAAGTTTAAATTTGCACAAGCTATAGGTTAAAAAGACTGCATACTAACAATGTGTTAGCATACAGTATACCTTTAGTACATCTTGTTTGCTTCTCTCCACTTTGTCTTGTAACTTCTTAAGTTGTTCAGGATTTAGTGCTGGATCAGCTTTGCTGTTTGTTTCTCTGGATATAGCCAGTTTCTCCTCTTTGCAGGCTGCATGGTATGCTTTTTTTGCAGCTTCCACCTACAAAGTAGATTCAAATATTTGCATCTGGTACAGTTTATACAATAACCATCAACTGAATTTTTTTGCCTTATAATCACGTTGCAATGAAGAATGCGTCAGGTTTTGTTTCAGGATGTTCTTTCTTTTTTTGGTTTTTTTTTTTTTCCATTTAGACCAAGGAATGAACAATAGACAAGATTCAACATAAGGAAATTATTGTAGTTCTTATGAATTAGCATTCTCTCGCCATACAAGAAATGTCATTCATACAGCTCTATGGAACAGACTCAAGAAAAGGTTTACAGAAAGTCCCCAATAGAACATTTTTTCCTCATGCCCACCTTCTCCTGCTCCCCTTTTTCTACAAACCTGTTATTTAAGAATAATGTTACATGGCAGGGAGAAAACCCGCAAACACTTTTCCTCTGCTTATTTGTTTGAGCAATTCTTAACTTTCAAATGCATGAAACCAGATACTGTTAAAATGGTATCTTACATTCCACTTTTTCCATATTTTCACTGAAGTCACCAAGATTAGGAAAGACCAAGAGAAAAATACTTATTTTCAGAAGAGGACAGAAAACGAGAGATCTTTTTGAGAAAGGAGGGTCCAGCAGAGAGAATAGGGAGTTTACTCCCTTATAGAGGTTTGAGACATTAATATATCGTAACACAGGATATCTAGTACATAATCTACTGCTGTACCTCTTTCAGCTTTTTTGCCCAGGGTTTCTGAGCTTTCCTAAATCCATCTTCTGCTTCTTTGGTTTCCTTAAATCCTCCCATCATTTGCTTATGAAAGGCTTCCTTCTGCCAGTTCTTGATTTTTTCAAAGTCTTCATTCATCAGTGAACCTTTTACTTCTAGATGTAGTTCACTCACTTTTTCAGCTTCTGACATAAAAGCACACCAAGCCCTTTCTACTGTTCCATACTGTGGGCCTAAACACAACAGAAAGTGTCATTCTCAGTAACCATCACCCACATGGAACTCATATTCCCAAGATACTACCTGAAGCTATTGACTTATATTCACTTGTAAACAGCAATATTGATGCAATCCTAGAGAAGGGAACAGTTTCTTTTCAGATTAATTCAGAAAGTTACAAATTTTTACACCAGAAGAAAAAAATATACAGTCTGGCCTCCTTATCCCTGTACTATGATTCTCAGTATTCCACCAATTAGCTCCTCTTTGAACTGCCTTCAACTTCTCAACATACTTATTGAAGCATGGATAACCAGAAAAGGACAAACTAATTCAGAATATATTAAAATGGTTTCAGATTAGCCTTCCATTAGAGCAATGCCTAGCTCTTTTATTACTAGTCTTTCCCCCACAACCACTGCCCCCTTATTATTCAGATACACTTTTCAAATTGTGTTTTCTCTAGAACTGAATTTATTTGGATACCTCAACACAGGAGACAAGATTCATCTGCTTCAGTAAGAAACAAGCAAACTAGCAAAGGAGCAGGACTATGTTTGTTTTTAATCAAGAAAAGATTAATTGTTTGTTACATTACTGAGCCTTTTGCAAAGACCCCATTATAGGCTTAAAAAGTACAAAATTTCTACTTTGTACTTACCAAAACAAAGATATACAGAAACATTTTTTTCCATTTGAGAAAGTTTTCGGAGTTCAAAATCAGAATGTATTACCTTTTTCCACAAGCTGTTTCCACCTTTTTGCCCATTCTGTAAGCTGCTGAGCATAGACCTTCTCTATTCTTGCCCGTTCATGAATACAATTCATAAGATCATTGCAAAGTCTGTGACCATCATCAATTCGTTTTACTGTCCGCTTGTAATTTCCAACCTATAAAGAGACAAATACTTAACAATTATTGCTTGAAAGCTCTGAAAACAAGATAAATCCAATTAACACAAATACTGTTACCTAGGAACAAGAGAATCTGCTAGTAGGAATTAATCATTACAGCATAAAGTATTTTTCAATTAATCTCAAAACCTAACTGCACCACCACCACAAAGGCCACAGGTTCTCCTGGAAAAAAGTTATTAATTTTAAAAGTCAAAGCTTTATTATAATTTATTAGTCCTGCAATGTAATTATGGGCAGTCATCACGATTGTTCTGCATTATTATTGCTTGGTAATATTTTAGATAATCAAGACATTTAACACAAATACAGTATTTCCCTCTTCCGTGCTTATTATTAAGTACCTTAATTTTATGCTGTGTTTAATCTTTCAGGATTAATAAAACTGCAAAGACACGCAAAGGCGCATTGCAACATCTCTATCAAGCATAATAATAGGGTTTTAAAAATGCAGTATGGAAAACACACAACCACTATATATATAGCAGAGACTGGATGTGCCCTTTGTTACAGCTGTGCTTCACTGCTGACAAACTAGATAGCAACTATTTCAAAAGTATACTGTAGAATTTAATGTGGGATACTAACAGCAATGACCTGGAGTTCCCATACCTAGAATTAACTTGCAAATTCTAAAGAAAAAAAAACATAGTTGCTCGATGTACAGGCTACAAAAGGGTAAGGATATGGAGAAAATGCACACTATATAATAAAAATCCATTATATAATTAACATCCTCCTTTAATTTTTGTGTACACATCAACATGGAATCACTGATCTAGATAACTGAAGGGAAAAGCAGCCTAATACTGCTTCCAGAGTAATATTTCCATTGATTTCAAGGTCACTCAGATTGACTTTTGTAAACATTAAACAAGACGGAAGAACTCAGTTAACAGAATTTGCACAGCCTATTAAATATCACAGTCAGTTTCTTATCTGCCCTAACCACCTGACTGAAAAATAAAGATTAGCTGTAAGGCAGTAGATTAAACATTCAAATACTTAAAAGCATGTTTGTAATTTTTACATTTGAATCATATCCGATTCACATCTTAAATACAGGAAACCATCCAACTTTTAGGTTTGCATTTATTCAGAATTTTCTCAGCAGATGTACATGCAAGCCATCTGCTTGAGGAAAAACTCCTCAAAGTATGTAGGGAAATACTCTCTAAATATAAGGAAAAAGCCCATATTAAGTGCTGGAAAAGTAAGTGATTATGCAATAAATACAGACATATGTTAGGACTCCTCATCAAAGCTGGGGGCAAAAAAAAAAATCAAAACCATCAATGACAGGACAAAACCAATTCCTTTAGACAGTTGCCTCAAAGCATTCATTTGGGCATGTTTTCAGGTTTTGGACTAGATCCATTTCAACAGATCAAAGAAGTTTAGGTAGCATCTAAGAAAAGCATTAGTTAGGAGTCACTGATTTGTCTAAATCATGTAAAAGAGTACATACACAAACCCTGCCTTTAAACATAAGTCACAATATAATTGAAGATAAGAAGCTACCAGCATCATGAAGAAGCTGACACCAAAAATCAAGACAGTCAATGCACCCATGTCAAAACAGATTATAATAAGAAAGAATGAAAAATAACCTCTTATTTTCAGGAGAAATAGAAATTGAGAAGTAGCAGTTTCAAACTAACACTGTACACTAACAAATACAATATACATATGTAATCAAACCATTAAGAAAATTAAGTACCTCAAAGAATACTTTCTAAAGCCTTTCTAATGGAAGGGCAAATCATTCATCTGCTCAGAATTAACCCAGCTGTAGGTTCACAGCCAAGCAAACTGTTAAAACAGGTTATGCTAGCTTGGCACAACTACTGAAGCCTTATATTAGCATCAATTTGTGTCTCCAGTTATGCGCCCCAGGATTTATGTCTCTAGCACAAACATTTCCTTTCATAAATTTTCACTATTAAATTAGCATTTAAAATGCTAATATTGAATGGGATCTGGCTGCCTCATGGTATTTCTAATGCTTTCACTTTGTGTTGTCTGAGCAAATTCAAACCACATGGTAATATCTAGCAGCTGCCAAATCTCAGACAGGTGTTCAGAGAACTAATTTAGCTTACCTATTATGGTTCACTCACTATTATCACATAAAGCCACCTTTAAAGAGCTGCATGCAGACCACAGATAATTCATCCACACTACCTCCTTCTCTACAGGAGGACAGTAGGAATTAGCATCATAGTTTAGAACTGGTATAAAGAAGAACCAAGCCTACAACACCAGAAAATTCTAGTATTCCAAAGAAAGCCTTTTATACTAATATTTTCAAGGATAAAAAAATGTTCACTTGATTTATGAAACTGTAGTTTAAACTATGGTAGACAACACATTCAAATTTCATGCCCTATGAGGAACACTAGAATTTTGGAAATACATCATTTTCCTGTTTTCATGACACACATGACTTAAGTTACATACTTGGCATTTAACATTTTAAAAACCTAGTGGTTTATTAAAAAAATTGCATTTTAAGTTACGGACACTGCAATGACAAATTTTTTTGAGAAGTGGAATGTGCAGCCTGCCACTGTAGGAGGCAGACCTGGAGGTATGAAAGCACAAGGCATTCGGACCACAGAGCCAAGTAAAGTGAGAAGAACTCTAGTCTTTATGCAGCCAAGGAACTACTAGGTTAACTGTCAGTAAGTTAAAAAAAATTAAATTAAAAACCTATAAACTAAAGACACCCTGAATTCTGGAGAAGAAAAACATGACTTTATACATGGTTTTATTCATGGCTATTTTCTCCAATTCCTGAGGCAGACTGCAAACATTCTGCAAGACTTCCCCCTTTCCCTTCACAAGAGATATTTGAGCTAAAACACAAATGACAACTTCTTTTATTTGTAGCAACTGACCAGGAAAAAAAAAATAATCCTGTGTTTCTTTGTTTCAGTCAGAGCCATGTTTACATAATGCCTTGCAATTTTCAGATTTTTCGATTATCACTGTTCAGGACATGAACATACGATTTTGCTAGTTAGAATAACTTTCTGATCATTCTGAGCATTGGGCTATTTCCTGTTAAACATACAGCAGGCAACGAAGACATGAAGTTATTAGCTTCCTTGTCCTACAAATGAAACATTTGTTTCAGGAAGGTAAACTGTAAGATTATAAACTTTCTTACAGTTTCACAAAGAATGAGATATACTTAAAAACTATACCCCGCTTTCATTTTAGTATCAACACTCCACTTGTCTGAAAGAGACATTTATTACAAGATGCCGAATTCATAGAATGGCGTAGGTTGGAAGGGACCTTAAAGACCATCTCATTGCAACCCACCTGCCATGGGCAGGGACACCTCCCACTGGTCCAGGTTGCTCAAAGCCCCATCCAGCCTGGCCTTGAACACTTCCAGGGATGGGGCATCCACAACTTCCCTGGGAAACCTGTTCCAGTGCCTCACCGCCCGCATAGTGAAAAATTTCTTCCTGATATCTAATCGAAATCTACCCTTTTCCAGTCTGAAGCCATTACTCCTCATCCTATCACTACATGCTTTCGTAAANTTTCGTAAAAAGTCCATCTCCAGCTTT
>VYZM01008780.1:7327-23025 GCA_013398915.1 Dromas ardeola
ATTGCACTTCAAGAAAGAACATAAGTTGTCTGTATAATTGGGCCACCTGCACTCAGAATTGCCTGTGAGTCAGGTGTTCCTAGAGGGCCATTTTAATTCTGGCTCTGTTCTGGTGACTCTTGCACCATAAACAGCATAGGTCATTCCTGGTGAACATTTCTTATCAGTATTCCAGGACTGATACGTAACAGTTAATAGCCATAATGCAATCTTTGATTTTTTTTTTTTTTTATTTTAGATTTTCTGGTTTTCCCCATATAAATATAAGAATGAAGCACCACTCTTTTGTGGGACTTTTGTTAAAGTGATTTTTCATTTGCATTTATCACTTGATGGAACACCGGGTACCCTTGGTAGGTTTGTGATGATGATCACTGTCTGCATGTGTGATAGCAAGAACAGTGGAGAGGAAGGCTTGCTCTGTTACGGGCTGGATTTGTCACAAACTTTCTTCAGGAGGAAGCTGATAATTCAGTCAGGTGACTGCTGTGTTCCAGTTCATGGGCTCTCATTTGACTGCTTTGCCAAAACTGTAGCCTTATTTCCATGTGTCTTGCCTGCTCTTGGGGTGAAATGCTGGTCTAAGTTTTTTGTTGAGCTCCTTAGTTAACAATTGACTTGGAAGCGATTAATGATCATAATGACATCTCTGGACCTTTTGGTCTTGCAGAGATCTTTTTGCCTTTCTGTTCTTTCTGTACACCTGTATATACATCTGTATATGTTGATATGCCCTCTTGGAAGACGTTGTTAGTAGCTTCCACTTTATCTTACTGACTTGTAACATCTTTTGCAAAATGCATGTTTTGTTGTCATTTTTTTCATCTACCAAAGAAGAAAATCGTTATTTGCAGGAAAACCCACTGATCTTCAGAAAGAAAAAATTATCCTTAAACTCTACTATATTTCTACCTAGGCACTGCCTATTAGAACTTTTGTGGCAAAAGAGCAGAAGTAAAATACCCAGAGTTGTCATGGTCAAGGTGAGAAGATGTGTAGGATAGCTTTCCTAGTTATAAAATTTTACTGGTTTAAAGACAGATGTGTTCATACTTTTAAGGTGGCCTATTGTTCATAAGCATAGTTGCTCAGCTGCAAGCACTAATGACAAAAGGTAGATAATTGGCAATGAAAAAGTATGTTGTTGGCACATACATCAATCTGCGGATTAGCAGAGGTTTTGTATGCAGATAAACTATGAGTAATAGATAATTTATATTGAGTATGGTCAGCAGTAGCCACAGCTTTGCCTGTGGAGGTAAGCTGCTCCAGGCCTTTTAAAAGGTTGTGCCAACATGTGTGGATTTGGTTGTTGGTTGTTTTTTGTGTGTTTTTGTTTTTTTTTTTAATTATTAAAACTTGCTTGACATTCCCATTCTTTGAATAGGCTTACTATGTGTGATAATAGTATGTGGGTTACTGCTGATTAAGATTGTTAATGGCAAGTAACACCATGTGGCTTGTGTTATTTCCCAAAACTGTCTTGTCTGGCTGTAATGTTAGTGGGGCAGTACTAGCACAGGAGTGTGTGGCTTCTGCTCTTTTAATATGTTCATTAATGTTGGAAGGAATAATAGTATGTGATTTTCTTGGATGTAAAGTTCTTACTATATGGAATATTACATTTAAGTGATCTCTCATTCTAATTTTTAAGGGTTCTTCAAACCATAATATATCAAAGTAAAGTTAGGGTGGGCATAGAATTTTTACTTAAGACTGCATGAGAGAAGAGAGGGAACTATGGAGACAGAGTGAAATTTTGTCCCACATTTTATGTCCTGTATCTTTTGAATCCTTGGGAATCCTTGAGAAATTTCCTCCACGTTGAGTAAGGGTATCTGAACCTCTCTGCAGAGGTTTTCAGCTTGGCAGCTCTTACTAAGGGAATCAATACGATCAGAGAATTCTGCTATTGCAGGGGTAGAGATTGTAATAGAAACACCTTCTTTGGTTTGTGAAGTTTTTCCTGTCTATGACTTTTTCTCACTTTTCCAAATTAAAAAAAATGGCTGAAAATATGCAGTATCGGTTATGAAGCTTTTAATTTTGCAATTGAAGAGCTGTAATTGTGACCCTTTCCAGTCACGATCAGTGTCAAAATATACAAATTTTTCAAAAGACTTGCTTTCATTGACACCACAGAATGAAGTGACAAACATCTCTTCTTTGAAAGGTAGTAGTATCTGCATATGCTTTATCTCTACTGTAGCAGTCTGGGAAGGTTTAGGTAAAAGGTAATGAGTCATGAAAAGCAAAATGTAATGGCACTATGTTGATGCAGGTGAAACTTTCAAAGGGAATGGAATTTCCAGTCAAAGCTATAGGCAGGTGACAGTAACAGATAACAAAAAACTCCAACTGCATAGTCACTGCCAGATTCAGAACAGGATCAGGAGCAGCTCACCGTAATATCTGAGCTGAAAAATCAACCTGTGGCACTGACTCTTAATGAATAAAGTTCTGTAGATAGACAAACCACTTAAGAGTGATATTAAAACCAGGTCTGCTTGAATTAGAATAGGATTTGGGCCTAGATCTCTTGCATTCTGTACAAGTACCTATCTATCAGCTGGATATGGGGAGTGAGGGATACAGCTACCTCTTTCTTGGTGTGTTGAGAGTATGCACATGCATGAAAAATGGAAAGGAAGACATTTTCAAAAAGGTGTTCTTGCTTTTCCTTGAGCCCTATTCTGTAACGTACAGAAAATGCTGAATATGCAGGTAATGACTAACACCAGTTTCCCTGTGTTCTCAGTGTTCCCTTAAATATATGTTACTCTCATGTTCCCGATCTAAGTTTTTACGGTATTTGGAAAGGTCAGTGGGAAGAACCTTACTAACATTGTGGAGGTGGAGATTTTGCTCTTGAAATTAAACCACCAGTCTAAAACTTAATTCATCGTTTGGCAAGTAGGATTGTAGCTTTTTAGATTTTTATGTTTGTTTTTTTCCCTAAAACATCTGCTGCAGCACAATACAGCTATTAGCTTTAGAAGCAATCTGTTGCAGTCAGAGATTATTGCATGCAGTTTCTATCTAATGGCATCTTAAAATTGGTTATTACGTCTTCAGAGAGTAGCTTGATTAAAAGCCACTCATTGCGTCTATATGATGAACTATTATGCATGGCTGAGGAAAAGGTGTGATTTTATTATTTCTTTAACAATGGTATAGTTGGTCATTGTAGTGAATATGTAGATGTCACATGCATTTTTTAATAAGGGAATGATTTGTGTAGATCATGGATATCTGAATAATCATCCTTTGAAAGCAACACAGAATAAGCTATTATGAACCCTTCTTTAGATGTGCTTCTTTTTTCTTTGTCCAGTTTATACAACAATCAGAGCAGTGACAAGAATTGGAATTTTTTTCCTTAAAAGTCAAGTAGTGAGCCAGGTTCTTTCACAAGCTTTCTTTTATAAGTACAAATATTACAAGAACAAATACTTGCGTGAACTTTGTTGGAATTACTAAATTGACGCATTCAGGCTGGGAATATTTCTTCCTTCTGACTTTCAAATTCAGCCACATATTTTTTTTTTTCTCTGTACTGAAATAATTACACTAAACTAAAAAGAAAGCCTGTTTAAACATGTTATCACTCTGTTCTTGATCTTTCAAGTTGAAGAATTGAGAGCTAATAGGTCAAATGGGGCTTTAATTCTACCTGCCTTATGTTCACTGAGGCTGACCTATCTAGAGTAAAAGGTGTAATCAATCTCCAAGGACTCTTCATATGAATTAGGCCAGTGTAGCTGTTCCTTCACCATCCACAGCATAACAGGGCTGGAGGATAAAAGACTGGTCACATGTCAATAATGCTGGTGACCAGCAAAATCCTAGTCCCTGCTTGAATTCACACAATTAAGATTCCATATGAAGGTACTCTGAATTCATCCATGATCCTGATGTGTTGCTCAGTTGCCCAGAATCAGTGAATTGCAAAAGTGGCTCTACAGCAGAAATGGTCAAGTTCTGCATATTTGGTTTGGCAGGAAGGGCACAAAGTCATTTAATAATAAAAGGTATTCCATGTGTTAGAATGAAGGAGTATGTGATGAAGAGTGATTTCAAGAGTGTTTTTTAAGTGCAGATGTATGCAATGTGGAAGTTTCCCAAGGGACTAGATCACTCCTCTACAGCACTGGAAATGCAACATCAGCAATGCAAATAGTCACAAGGACCAAAAATCAACCTGTGAAACTGAATAGTTTAGTGTTGTACTCCAAGCTGTCTGAATTGCAAAGGCACAGCTGAGCAAATATTTCCCAAAATTGTTCATGAATAACCACTTAGACCAAAATGTCATTTTTGTTTTCTGTTTGTAAACTGTTGAGTTTTGTCATTTGTTAATATTGTTGCAAATGGTTGCTTGCAGAAATATCTGTAGGAGCAATAATTTTCATGTTTAGTATTTGTGAAAAACCAGTGCTGTTTTAGATAAAACTGAAAAACTAATCTGAGCATTAATCTCATGAATTTTTCAGGACTCGTATTGTGTGTGAATTAGTGAAGACAACTTGGACTTCAAGTGTTGTTTTACAAGCCAGTCTGTGGAAAACTTGTGATAAGGAATTTAGAAAAACATTATTGACCAACAATATGCCCTACTTGATTGTTTTCTGACTTTGGCAGAAAGAAAAGTCATTACAAAGAACGGATTTTAATTTTCAAGTGTTTCACTGTTATGTAGGTATCTTAAATTATGTGGGTTTTTTTTTCTGAGTCTCAGTGACTACAAGTAATAAAACCTCAATATTGATGCCTTCTGAAGATATATGCAGCGTCATATATTTTAGTTAAAATTGATTTCTTTCCATGTAGTTTGAGAACTAAATCTTTACTGAAATGGAAATCAATGGCTTGACCATACATTTTTTGCCTGAAATGACAGTACACTTTACAATTTGCTTTTAACAAGGCTTTGAAGAGAGATGAATTCATGAGTGGCTGAATTTTTACTCTGCTTATGTGTATAAGGAGAAATTAAGACCAGTAGATACTGGTGTTTAGCTTTCCAGTTTGGTTCAATGGTGGTGATTTGCGTAATGTGGAATAACTGTTCATTAAAATGTGTGAATGTTTCCACAGACACTGTGTAGACATCTAAGAAGAAAATTATTGCCTTCTTTCTACTCTTTATTGCAAACCATGAGAAGGGGAGGATTAAAGTTGGGTCTCCCTTATCACAAGTGCTGCTTACTCTGTAGTGACTTGTAAGAGCAGGGACTCCGTTTCTTCAACTAGCGTTCTATATCTGCATCAAATCAACCCCCAACATCTTTCCAGTCACTCAAGTTGTATTCTTAAATGTAGTTTTGAGGAAATGTTTGCTTATTTAAACATTTCCTGTTTTTTTGGGGATAGTTCTGCAGTTAATTTTGTAGTAAGTTGCTTTAGTTGTCATTTGGAGGTGATGTTACTGTGAAAGCTTGAAGGAAACGATGACAAGTGGTAGGTGTGTGTTAAAGAAATAAACTATTCAACATACATTTTTCAGAGAATTTCCTTTTATGTTTCGTAGTGGAGTCAGCAAAAGCGTAATGAGCACCAAATAGCAGTGCTCGCTTGTGTGAGTAACCCAGCTCATCACAAGAAGTCACAAACCTCATCTGACTGATTTGAGCATCAGAGGAGCAGGTTGCTTTTCTTTAGGGTAACTCTGTGTAGGAGGAAGAATGAAACAATACGGTTTATGTTTGGTTTTAAGATTACTGCATCAGAACAGCAGAAAACCATTTTAGAATGAATCAAGCAAAGGCTTGGAGCTGACAGCATCATCAGAAATAAACACAATAGCTGCTGTTTCTGCAGCATGGCGTACTCGTTTGGTGCCTTGGGGTTTTGTTTTTTGAGAATGGACCCAAAGTGATGCCTGCGTGAATTAAAATTCTTCATTGCTGTAGTTCGACCAGGTAGGAAATTAAGTTCACACAGAAGTTAGTATATATGAAGAAAATGTTCGCTAGCTGTTTTAATATCTATGGTTAGAGTTTGACTAATTCTCTGTACTAGGAAAAAGGTTGTGAACAATAGATTCCACTTGTTCCTCTAGAAAATCTGGCAGTTAATGATTGAAATTTGAAGCACCGAGCTTTTCTGTACTCTAATAGGAAATGCAGTTGCGTACCCATAAAGATCATCTAACTTCAAATACACTAATAAATTACTGTTTTATTAAGTATTCCAAGTATAATTATTGGAATATTTTTCTTCCATAACAATAAAAAACAAAGAAAAAGAACAGTGTGTGTGCAAAGAATTTTAAACATCATTGATTTTTGTAAAAAAAAGAATGCAGAAATTCTTGAAGACAAAAGATTATATAATTTACCTGTCTTCCGCTGGCCAATAGCTTTTTCCTGTGCTTTTCAAGTATTTCGCTGCCATAAATGAGGAGAGGGCAGAGCAGCATGTCTTCAGCCTTGTAAAAGCTGAAACTGTGATTTTCAAAGTGGCTAGCACCTACAGACTGATCTAAAGTTGTTTGATGGGTAGACTTCAAACCTGGTTTGTCTTTGCCTTTCATCTGTTTGCAATCTGACTAAATAAAAGGAAAACCGTTTTAGTTCTTAAATGCTGAGTATTTTGATTTTATTCTTTTCTGTTCTGTTCTCTTACCTCTGCTTGTGATGCAAGGCAATCAAGCTGAAGATTCTGTTTGTTTATTTTATTTTATATTTATGTATCGGTTTTGAAAAATGTTCACTTTCCTGTAGGAATTGTTGGTTTTAACTTTCTATATTTTCTGCTTTGTCTTCAGTGGTATAAATACACAATTCTGTTCCTCTGGGATGGAATGCTTCCATATTTTTAAACCTCGTCTTTCTTTTCTTATGTACTTCAAGCCTTTAGAATGGTAATGCCTGGATATGAGACTTTCTCTGTATTTTAAAGGCACACAAAACTTAGTGTTTAAGTCAGAAAAAAATGAATACTCTGGCTACATTTTCCTGCGAGAGTAATTCTGAAAATAATCTAGCACAATAATTTATTTCGTCATGGCACCAGCTGTGTATGTTTCTGTCGCATCTCACCACATTCTGTTTGTACATCTGCCCACAACTGATGTTTTCCAATCGGAAGTAAAAGCGGCCATGCAGATTATGCTTGGATTTGCTATAGCAGGGTTGTTAGGGTAGATATCAACTTTATGCAGCTCTAGAATGTGTCAATTTATTTTGAATGTGCAAGTGGAAGATATGATGATGGCTGTTCCCTTCAGCAAGTCATTTGTGTATGTTTATGTAAATGATGTTGCCCCTTTAACTGGGTCCATGCTGGCTCCAGATTTTCATTGCTGGCTGAGGTGGAGAGTTAAATCTAATGAGCTTTCTTATAAGACCAGAAGATTGATTTCTTGTCCTGCTGCTATGACATTTGAGAGAACTGTGCTTCAGAATGCTAATGTTAAACATAATCTGATATCTAGAATAATTCAGTGGAAAATACTCAATATTTGGATGTATGTGCTGCCTGGGCCTCTAAACTTATGGTATTGTGTTATTCCTGTATTCTGAAGGAACATAGTGGGCACTGACCTATTCTGCCATGCCAAAGAATTATTAATCTGATAGCAAGAGTATAAAGATGATTTTATGGGAAGTGGTTAGACAATAAATTGCGGTAGCGTAGGGAAAGATTGTATTGTTGTAAGAAGAAAACTGTAGTAGTCACTCTAAATGTGACTCTTTCTTTCAATTCAATTTCATGTTTTATATTCACAGCACTTTAAATACCGAGGTGGATACCTGATCCAATTTTGCATATCTTGTAACTTCAATCTAGAAACATACTGAGAAATGACAGAATATAACTTGACAGCTGTAGTAGTGCAGTAGCTGAAGGGTTGTGGCTGGCCATTCTTTTCCTAGTCTGTATTACACAGTGATTTTGCAAGACTGTCATTGGCCTTGTGAGAGAAATTATCTTTTTTGCAACTTTGGACAAGTTTGAGGGCAGGACCCATGAGGGGGCGTATTTCTTCAGGTCTTCACTCTCAGACTGGAATCCACAGTACTGAGTTGGGCAATAAGTTCCTGTATATGTGTGTGTGGGGAAACCTTCTTGGAGAGGAAGGTCTCTGGGAGGAGGTGATGGACTTCTGAGATTGTAGGCCAAGGCATGGCCAAGGTGTCTCTTGTGGATCTGGACCTCTGTCTGCCTGGGACTTCCTTAAGCACTAATAACATGCTCTTATGAGGATGTTAGGAAGATAAAGGCACAAAGAGGCTACTTGGTTGCTTTCAGGAACCCCACAAAAATGTATGGGTGACTTTGAAAACAGCGCTGAAGAAAATAGGAGTAAGAGAAGCAGGCATATGGCTGGATTGGGAGAAGAGGAAGCAGGCAGCAGCAGATAGTTTCGTCGGAAAACATTGTTGAAGTCACTTTCAGAACCGTGTAAAATGCAGACCCCTTCAAAGGCAAAGTGCTTTTGCCACTTGAATGATTTAAAGTCCTTAACTGAAAATAATACTCTACAATGCAGAAGTGAAAGAAATCTAAGGCGAATTTCTTTCCAAAATAAAGGAGAGCTTATAGGAGAGTACAGCATTCTGGGTTGTTTTTGGTGCTGTAGGAAGTTTTAATAACTGTAAGAGTGAAGGGTTCTAATGTTTGGCTAGTGTATGCCATTGCTCTGGTCTGTCCAAGATCTTGCACAACTTTGTGGAGGTATACAGTAGTATCAGTGTTTTTGTAGTGGAGGAAGCAGAGCGCCTTTCTGTTCTCTAGGAATTATTTTTGATTTATTGTTGGAATTACACATTGGTGGATTATGCAAGCAAGCATTTCTGGTTCTCTCAATTATAGCAGTACATTTTTAGTTTAAAAAAGGCTAAAATGGTTTGTCTTTGAACTTTTTTTAATAAGTGCTTGTTAACTGTTACAACTTCTAAACACATCATGTCTGTTTTTCTCTCTTCATTCTCTTTGCATTTATAAGAGTGTAATCACTTACCTTTTTGGGAGCATTGTTGATTTGTGTTATAATGAAAACAGAATCAGATGTAGTCTGACTTTCCCCTAGCCTTCAGTTTTCTTTTCAAATATAATTTTTGTTGTGCTTCTGCATTTTAAATTAACTTAGGTTATAAATATTAGCCTAGGTAAGAGGGCAAATTGCAATTTCAAGTTTACGTGTATGAATCTGAGATGCTGAAAAATGAGAGATGCTGAAGCAGTTGTCTTTACTACTGGTAGCATCAGTTCCTAATCTGCCTCTTCTGTTTTGGGCGTTGAAAAAGGATGTAACTGAAGTTCCTGCTTTTAGAGTAAATTAGGGTAATACCAGAAGAGATGATGTAGTTACTCAAAAGCAGGCAGGAAACTTGGGTCTATAATACTTCCAGGAGGACAAAATTCCTCTGTTACTTTAAGTAAACCCTGCCTAGTTTTACTTTCATAGTATTATACTAATGCTGAGTCTAAAAGACTTACCAACTGATTGAGGCGAGAATGAAGAGTAGTGAAAAAGGAAAATTTTGTAAAGAGGCTTTTGTTGAACAGCAAAACAGATTAAAAGAAACTTCTGTGACGTGCTTAAAGTATTTTGAAAGTGTGAAACTTTGAATTATTTCAATACGATTTTTTGGTTTTAGGTGTTTTACATTTATTAAAACTGACATACAAAAATTTCATTATTAATTTTTTCAGATGTATTAAAAATAATTTAAACCATGCTTTTTGTACTTGTTTAAAGGTAGTAGAGGAATATAAACAATTGAAGGCTGTACCTTAATAATATTGAGATTTGTTTTTTAAAAAAAAAAACAAAAGCTGAGGGAAGTAGATTAGTCTCTGTATGTGTCAAATGTGAAATTTACATGGAGATAATTGAGATTTCCAAAGTATATTTTATTAGGCAATAGTGCTTCTCATCATTATGTGATGTTTCATGTGGAAATATGTTTAAGTTTTAGTAAAAAAGAATAATCATTGTTATCTATTC
Organism: Dromas ardeola; assembly: GCA_013398915.1. NCBI lineage: Eukaryota > Metazoa > Chordata > Aves > Charadriiformes > Dromadidae > Dromas > Dromas ardeola. The sequence continues at coordinate 17,286 of VYZM01008780.1, forward strand.
CTCCTTCATGTTAGATAAGAGTAGCTGATCCATAGATTAAGAATAATGCTCTTAATGGCTATGGCTACTTATGGCAAAGTTAATGAGACAAAAGGAATTGCTTGTAGAAAGGACAACAGTGTAGCCTTGGGGAATTACAGCTTTTGTGCTATGCATTTTGATTCATGTTCCTAAAAGGTCTTGATGGTTTCCTTTCAATGTATGGTTGTGACAGCTTCATTGCATTACAGTAATTACATTCCTGAAAGGAGTTTAAATGTAGAAATTAATCTGTTCACTACATCCACTGGACAGTGAAAGGATGTGAACTAACGAAGGTTGAGTGCGACATAGCGTTCATACTTTTGAGCTTTTGTTTTCAGTTGTCTGCTAGTCTTTAGAGTTGGCTCAAGACTGGCTTCTAGAGGCCCTATCCACATGGCTGCCAGGCAGTCCTGCTCCAGAAATGCCTGTCCCTGGAGGCACATGTGCTACCACTGGGGAGATGGCTGCAGAACCAAGGACTCGCTGTCGCTGTGGAGCTTTAGTGGCAAACAGTATTGACGACAAGCAAAATTTTCATTTCAGCTTTTAATCGACTGTCATAAGTAAATTCTTGGTACATAAGACTTTTCTTTATATTCTTTTTATGTGCATATTTGTCAGATTTTTATTTAAATAATTTTATACACAATATTGGAATAATCTGTTACATTAATGCACAGCTTAAAACAGATCTTATTTACACTGATCACAGAAAGACAGAGGAATGAGGACAAATACTTTACATTCACCATCTTTATCAGCATTTTAAGTATAGTTAACCAGCACACATCACACACATCCATATCCATATTTATAAGAAATGTAGTTGTTTCTAATTACACACATGGGCATGTAGGTGTCTCCCTTTCAAAAAATGGAAAAGCAAAATAAATAAAAATTGAAATGCCATTTCCCCCAGATAACCAAAGACCCAAAAAACCCAAAAAAACAAACGGCAAATGGACCGGCAGATTGCACAATTAAAGGAACTGGGCATGGAAATGTGGTGGCTGTGTTTGGACACGTTTGGTCACTGGGGCACTTTGGAGAGTATTTCTACTAGTGGCAAGTTTTGAACTCCTATGAAAACTTATTCCTGAATACTGCAATGTGATCTCTTGCTTTGGAAGTAGACCTACTGGACACTAATGCATTTAGTTTAATGTTACGTCATCTAACAACACAAAATTGCAGCCAAAAGATGCTCTGGATTTTTTTTTTTTTAATATAAATTAAAATCACATGACTTCCTTTTATGAGATTAAGGCAGCAATGGAGAATATGTGCTACAATGTGCATTAGCTGTAGATAATGTTCAATTCTCCTTTATCACATTTTTATGTTTATAATCAAAGGCCAACGTATTATTGAACTAGACTGGCTGACTACAAAATCTTATAATGGAGAAATAGGTCTTGTGTGATAACTTTGTTACATCAAAGTTGAATTTCTCGCCTTACAATATACACTTATATTCTATGAAAATTAAAAAAACTGGTAAAAATATTAAAATATTTCCTATACAGAGGTACCCTTATCTAAGGTAAAGTCTAGTCACTGCTATAAAAAGGCATTAAAAATTAAGTAATTAAGTAAAACACTGGTGTAAACCAAGTAAATGCTCACTATAAAGCTTTTATTTGTAAGGCAAATCTTCGTCAGACATATTAGACGTTATTTTCAAAACGTACTATGTGGAGATTCTCCCTTTGTAACTGATATTAGCCATAGAGACAAAAGGTAAGTCTTGTGGATAGATTCACAGAGTATGCAACATAAATTACAAATGCAGGTCACCTGTAAGTTTGAGGCCTCTTGGCAGTGACCAAGAAAGAACATGACACCTTTAAAAGAGAGCCAGCTTAAGGCTTAGTAATTTTCTTAGTTCACTGAATTTATTCTGTTCCCTTATTAAAGAAATTAAGCAACTTTTGTTTAGTATGGCAGCTAAAGGAAAGGAGGAAAGCAAAGCACACAGGTGGCCCAGTCTTTCCATCAGTGCTTAGGCAAAAAAGGCCCACTGTTCTCAAAATGAGAACTACCGGCAGTAATGGTTAACTTGCGTGAAGGCTGCACTGCTGGATTTAAGCCTCTCAGTTTCTCCCCTTCTTGCCTTCACCCCAACCATATGCATCTAGACACCTATGTGTTCTTCTAAGGAGGACTTACACCGAATAAAATCGTGATATCTGTGTTACTTATAGTCTTCTGGCTGTCTTCTGTTTCTCTGTGGGCTTCTGCTAGGTCGGTCATACAGTGATTGCAATTCATCTAAACATATTCTGTCTTTAAATGGTGAAGGAACACCAATCAAATTCTGTACTTAAAAGCAGCTGTATTACACTGTTATGTTGTTCTGCTGGTTGAAATGTTTTTATTGGCCATCTAGTTCTCTATAGTAGAGAATGCATCTAAATTCAGTCTCAGGCAGGGAGCAGCACCACTGTACAAATTAATCATCAGCTGAGGATCTTGGTCCTACATTGATTTAATTTTTATTAGGAACAATGTGCAAAAATCTGAATTTTTTTTGCCTAGGAAAAGTTTCTCTGTGCGTGGCATGGCTTTCAAGTCTTGTCATTCCCCAGCTAAGCTTAAGCAGGCAAAACCAAGTAATTGCTCATCTAGTCACAGCTAAGGAACACATGCATGCCTTGTCGGTCAGAGTGGTCTGATGGTCAGCAAAAACTGTCCTTTGAGAATATGGATTAGAGGGGAGCAAGTGCTTGGTGAAATGTTCCAGTTAAAGTCTGAGTTACAACAGAACAAAATGGCTGAATGAGCCAGAAACACTCAAACATGGATGTTTGAGATACAACTATTCCCTGTATATGATCCTCTCTGAAACTCAGTGATGCAAGGTCACAGGTGTAACAGGGCTTAACTGAAGGCTTAACATCTGTAAATTAAGTTCTAAAATCTTTTTCAGACTGTTTTGCAGTATCCTGTACTAGTGTACCTTTTTCCTAAAGGAAGACAGAATGTGGCTTTCTCATGTACCAGCTAGTACTAGTTTACTAAATGAAGATCTGTAATAATTCAGGTATCCAAGCAGCTCACAGATTCAGTCCTGTATGGTGATTTCTGGCCAGCTTTGCTTAAAATAGTCCATATTCTACTTTCAGCTTGTATACTGAGATGAAACAAGTAAGGTCACTTTGAGGTCCTGTTTCTGACTTTATAATAAACACTTTAGCTTCATGTTCTAACAACTTGATTTTCCACTGATTAGCTAGGTCAGCCCACAGTCACCAACAGGAACGTGGGTATGAGTCAGAGGAAGGTAGACCGAGCAAGTGTTTTCCTTTGGAGGAGACTTTCTGGAGGTGTTTCTAGAAGATCTGTCTCCCTGCACTATAACCAAGGCTCCAAACTTGTTCAAGGGTCTAATCTGAAACATCATGTAGTTCTTTAAGGAGATGGCATTCTTGCACATAAGCTGATTGATGGACAATAAATATTCTTAGCCTTGAGAAAATAAGCTGTATTAGAACATACATATCCTATTTTACTGCTCCGAGAGGCTCAGAGTGCACACGTAATTTCTGCAGGCACATTATATAATGTCATTTGTCGAGCTGTGATAACTGCCTTATGTCTGAGTCCTTCAGGTACATTTTAAAATGTTCCAATGGGACAGTGCAAGTGAAACATTTCTAAGTTTCACGTCTTTTGAAATTGCTGATCTACCGTTTAAATTTGGTTCTTAGAAAAGAAATTCTTAAAAGTTTGCCAATGCCTTGTGAAACTTAGTGAATCAGTCCAGGATATGAATGAAAACTATCTACTCCCACAAAAGCAAGTATCTGCTAATTAGTGCTGTATGAATCCGAAGAACTGCAAAAGAGACGTTAAAAGCAAAAGAACTTTCTTCATGGCCTCGTACAACCTAATAGTACAAAATAAACTTAATTCATGTCAAAACAATAGTGTAAGAAGTGGATGTATATACAAAATGTTTGGGCTTGACCTTTTTAAATAATAGCATTTAAATGGTATTTTGCTGAGAAGAAATGACCAATTATATGGAATTTCCTCTGGGAAAATTACATACAACGTATATCGCACGTGCAGTTAGGGAACATGTACAATAGTAACAGCCAAGTATTTCTCCTACATTCTCTATTTAAAATACACTGTTTGATCCTGGATTTCCTGCAGGATCCCTCACTATGGTAACATGTCTTTCAAGTGTTGCCAGGGTGTGTGCCTCAGGACACAACAGAACACAAGAAGGACTGACAAAAAATATATGGTTCAAACAGGGGCTGAACACTGAATAGTGTGGACTGTTGCTTATGCAAGACTGACCGTTTCTACCAGAAATCTAAACCTCTGGAGTTTTAGTAATGTAGTTTTAGAACAGTACCAAGTATATGAAGAATTATTCTGCTGAATGACAGCAGGAGTACAAAGAAAATGGAAGGTCTCTTTCCTTGGTGCGAACTAAATTTCTGTGGCTTAATGAAACACTATGGATCACAGGCAGGTATCTTTCACTGACAGGAAGGAAGGTCAGAAGGGAGATGCTAATGTATGACAGCTGCTTCCTTTCTCAAATTTAAAAAAAGGCTTTCAAGGAAATATTTTCTAGAACTGTCAAATGAGCGATTTAATTGCTTCACTCAATTCTTCCTACTGGCTTATTACCAAAACAGCCAGCATATGTAGCACACAGATGATAGTGCATCTTGAATAAGCTTGTATCAAAATTTTTTTTCTTTTGCAAGTGCGCTGCCTACTCCCTCAGCATCTACTTGCCATCCCACAGGGATATCTGGGAGAGCACCTGTCCCCAGAGCGGGTCTGTTCCCACAGTAGGGGTAGCTGAGGGAAAGAGCGAGCTGCTTGGCTGAAAATTCGAGACTGAGTTAGAGGAAGACTTGCAGTTAAACCAGATGGGTCATAAGGACTTGACTGGGTGATTGATTTTTTTTTTTACTATTTTTTTTTTTAAACTACAAGTGGTTGAACTGAAGGGAGATGAGTATCTTAGTGGCATTTGATATTTTCCATATTGAAAACCTATTAGGCAGCTCAAAGCAGGTGCCTAAGAGGAGCTGGGTGCCAGAACTATGGCTTCTTATTGAAATGTCTGTACCATATTTCTGGGTTGAGGAAAAGAATATAACCTGGTCTTCACAAATGGATGCTAGTTTGTGTCTAAGGGCAAAATTTATTGTCCAAGAGGCATGAGGTAGTTGAGCATCTTATTCTGTGGAGAACTGAAGACATTGTTCTTCATGTCTGGGACAGAAGTTGTATTATTTTTGGGGAAACTTCCTTTGGGCAACATCTTGAACTTAAAGCCTAGCTGTGCAGGCATGCAAGGTGTATTATTTTTCTTGTTCATTCGGGCTATTCTTGGTAATAAGATTCCCACTTTCTCTGATTTGCCTATTGTCTTCTGTATAGGTTGCAAGTTCTTTGTCTATAAAACCTCAGAACAAGATGACAATAGTGCAATGGAGTCCTGAGCTATAAATACTTCACTAAACCTAAGGAACTGTACACTAACAGAAATAAAGATAATGTAGTAGGTAATTGCCTTGGGAGTTGGTATTAAAAGTACAATGAAACCTTAATGTGCTGGGTAAACCTGATTTCACTCCTATGTTAAGATAGCTTTGCTCCTATTTCAGAGCAGAGTGGTGATGAAATGTGGGTTTTGCTATACGGGGGGGGGTGGTGGTGGTGACGGGGGGTGTCACCAGTG
>VYZM01008835.1:1668-17441 GCA_013398915.1 Dromas ardeola
GACAGCTGTACCTTACAAAACAGATATCAGAGATGCTTAAAGAGTAAACTCCCATTAGGGAGGTACTGTTAAGCATGCATCTTTTTGTATGCCATACAAAAAAACCGTGCAAAATGCAGTTTTACAGCTCCTTTTGTAGCAAAATGCAAATAAGGTACTATAGAATAAAAAGGTAAAACAGAATAAAGACATGTTGCCTGTTCATTGCTAGAATGAGATATTTCTCCAGTGACACATGCAAGGGAGTCCCGCATGGAACGTTATTATTTCTGTGTTATCACCTCACACGGAGATACCAAGTCCCAGCATATTTGGCGTTTTCCTTATCATCCCCACTGTAGTGGTCACGTGCCTATATAAGAATGCCAAATTTCACTCTAAGAAAGAAATGCTCTTTCACTCATTTTGGGGTGAGAATTGATTCATGACTGTTCACAGCTTGGGTTGCTGGTACAGTTTCCAGCCTACTTTAATGTCATTATCTAATAACAATAAGGGATTTTGATAGCAAAAGCAAAAACTCAGAAGTGTAACTAGCTCACCCTACAGAAATTTAGCAGGAAAAGCTGTATTTCAAGGACTTGCCATGTCTGCTGTTTCAAAAACCTGTGACTAGCACCTTATTTCATCCCCAAACATGTCATTTTGACTCATTCATCAAAAGCACTTACTTCAGTCTCAGCCAGCTGCAAAACCATTTGAGGTTATCTTGCCAGAGAAGGACCCTTCATATCCTGCTCGACTTGAAAAGCACCTTTTGCTCTTTACATACCGGAAGGTAAATACACTATAAAAATGCCAAGGCCTACCACAGTTCAGATATTTGAGAGCCTCATGAAGAAAAGGCACACAGAGAACCTGAGTAGATGTTGCCCATGAACTTCTCAAAGAATGCAAGAACATAATTCTTGCCTCTCTGAGGTGAGCAAGTCATCAGCTCACTCCTAATTCATTCCTCTCTTAACAAGCTTATAGAGCAAACTACTACAGAGAAAAGCGTGCTTTAAAAAGAGATCAATGACAACCCCACTCCCCAGCTATGCTGTGAATCTTCTCAGGAGACAAGAGTTATGCATGGCCTTCCTTATGGTGCAGTGTAGCATTTAATATTAAAAGTAAGTGTCAGCAACAATATAATTAAAAATTCCTTTCTTTTACTTTGCAAAGCAAAGGATGAACAGATTTGAACAATGTTCCTAAGAATAAAATAAATACCTAATTGGGCTCCAGAGATGGCACCTTTATAGTAAATATTATGTCCATGTTGAGATCTCCCTGCTCATGAAGACAGGGGTTCCTACCAGAAATGATAACAGATGCTTACATTTACCACAATTAGCAGATGCCACTTTATTAAAGACAGCATCAGAATGAATTCCCTGAGTTTGAATTTCATAAAGTTTGTCAAGGAAATATTTTTGAAAAGAGAGGGAGAAACTATGTTTTAATGATGTTCACATGTTTCCCCAAAGAGTGAAAGCTGATATGTGCAGGCGTCGAAAGCATTACATGCTAACTTCATTAAAGTGGGGGAGGGCACCTAGAAAAAGCACGAAAGTAAATGCCGTTGACCTCCCTGGCAAAAGGCTGTAAAGGAACCTGCTCTGGGAAGCCAAGACTTTTTGCCTCTGTAACAACTAGGTAGGTGATGGCTGTCTTGGAAAATTTATGGTATCATTTTATTTATAGCAGATGTCCCCTAAAAGCAAACAGTTTTGCTATATGCTACACAAATCTTATGGATAATTGCAAAATGTAACATGGAGGTTCAGTAATGCTGCAGACATCAACAATATTTTCTAAAATGGATTATGAATGAAATGAGAAAAAAATGTCCTGATACTGATCTAAGGCTTGAAGATAAAAGGTTAATCAAAACAAGACTTTTGCCGATGCTTTCTAGAAACTTGTTGTTTTAAGGGGAAAAGGTAAAAGCTGAAACTTTGTATGGAGCCCACTAATTAAATTATCATTTACCCAAAACGAGTCTCGCAGTTCCAATAAAGATGATCAGATGCCAAAATAAGCCTTCAGCAGTACGAGTAGTTATGGTCAGAGACCTACAACCCAAGAGTTTATTTTGGTTAGGTATCTTTTTTTCAAGCAGGGAAACAGTCCTACTTGCATCTCTTGCTCTACTTAAGTAAAACAAGTTCCAATCATCAATTCCATTTTCTTAGTGGAACCCATATGATAGACCTCCTGTTCATTTAAGCTATGGTGGTTTTTTTCCTAAGAAGTCATTGCTGAGCTGCATCTTGCAGGAATTTCATCATCTCAAACCAACTAAAAGAATGAAGAACAATTAAACCAGACATTTTAGTCCCACAGAGAAGTTTTACCAACAGAGAGGCTGATTAAAGAGGAAGTGCCACCTTTCTATATCAAAATTTTAATTTGCCATGTTAAACTCTTTCCAGTTTAAAATACAAAACTTGATCCTTCAAGCCTTTGGATGTGAACAAAACTGCTGTTGATGGGGTGTTTCCTTCCCTATTTTTTTCCTCTAACTAGTTAAGTTCAAGGTGGAAATAAATGGTATTTTTGAAAATGAAATACAAATGGACAGAAACAATACATCTGTGAATTCACTGTTCATTATGCACGGTTTGTAAGAATGCATATTTCAAAAAGAAAGTCATTAAAGTAATTCTGCTGTTCTGTTTTCCACGTCTTCGTGACAGTTTAAGCAATAAAATGGTTTAATCTCTCTGGATTGCAAAAGCAGAAACCCCTGACAAGGACAGGAGATTGACAGAATTTGTAATAATATATTTTTACTTATGTCAGATATTTGTAATTTCAAGGACATGATTCACAATGACCCTATTGCAATGTTGTGTAGGCATTGTTCTACATGATTTGCATTAATATCTACAGAAGAGTTTTCCTTTCTTAGTACTGCTTCAGAGGATATGCTTGTCATTAAAATTCTGGTCACAGATGTGGGTTAAAATATCTCTAACCTTTACAAATGTATTATGTGGCACTACTGACATAGCTTTTATTGCAGATAAAATCTATAACAAATTCTCTGTGTGACAGGAGAGGAACATGATTTTGTATTAAACTCAGATGATAAAGATGCATTCCTTGCTTGTAGTTTTAAAATGTTTTGGATATAGTAACAATGAGTTAGGCTTTCTACTTCATTGCGGTTAGAAAGCCATCGAATCTATTCATTTTGTTTTAGCTTTGGTATTTTAATAATTTTTTCTTAAACTGACTTTCAGAAGAAGACATAAGACAGTGGAAAGATTTCAACTCATTTCCAATCATGGTTGAATCCCTCAGAAGTAAAGAAGAAATCAGCTTATTAGGTAAGACTACATAACATCTATCATTGAAATTTTTTATAACATACACAGCCCATAACCCTCTGCTTCTGTTTCCCAACTTCCACTGGTATTCGCACGCCTAAAAGGGTCTTGCACTAATGCATTTATTTTCCAAGTACTTTTTGCACATCCCTCTGTATAAACGGCATCCTGAACATCACTTCAACTTGCTCATACATGCAGTAGGAGGGTAGTACTCTCCCCATTGCTTACAGTAACAGTCCCCATTGGTTATAGTCCCAGTATTGTCATCCTGGACATGTTAACACAAGAAAGTTGCATCAGTTCACAAACTGAAGGCATGCATTTAAATTAGTGTTTAACAGCTCTTATTCCTCGATGATTTTTTTTCTGCAAGAAGAGTACCTTTTTTGCTTACGTCAACTGGAGCTGATTCCACCCTTGTTGCAAAATGATGGTTTCCATTGGATAAGGTGATGGTTTCCATTGGTAGTTATATCGGCACAACTGTCACCGAAATCTTACAAGCAGATCTACCACTGTAGCTCTGTCATTAAGAATGGTGAGGCTGTCGTTGTGCAGCTGTGAGTCGAGACCTAGACATTGTAAGTTTATCCGTCTCACCTTGTAAAACTGGAGACTTAACTGGCTTGCAACGTCAAACATGCTCTTTAGGATGAGCCTGTCCTAACCAGCACAGCGCAATACAGTTTTCTATTTCACAACATAGTAGACATCTGTATCAGAGCTTGTGATCATATTCATGCATTATCCATGTGGTTATATTAATAAAGTTTACTACAATTTTTTTCCTTTTTTTTAAAAAAAGAGGGTCACACCAAGCGACTCTTGCAGCTTCAGCTGTCAGCATAGACTCACAAAATACATTTGAATCTCATGTTTACCGGTGGAAGGATGTATATCTATGTTAGTGGACAACTTTTAACTACAACACGTTTTCTTTGGGAAAGGAATTGGGAAATGGGGGGAACTTAACAAAAGAATAAAATAAAATTAATTAAATTAAATTAACTAATAGTGGTTATGAGATATTTAGTTTCTACCCCAGGAACCAGGGTACAACATCAGAAAAGATATAAGAAAATCCCATCCTAGTCACAGAGCTGGGCTGCAAGGATGTGGTTGGGGCAAGAGGGGCAGTTCTGAAATGCAAACCAATGCCAGGGCTCTTCAGATCAGTCCAAATGGATATGTGTGGACTGGAGAAACGCTTGTAAGGGGCAAGGAGGATTCCATTCAGATGCTGCCAGATCTCTGGATCTTTGATTCTCGAGCAGTTTTCTCTCCTTGTACAGTCCCTAGCACCTTGGACATCCAGGAAAAGTCTAGGGTTATGGAGTAATTCATTGCACACTCAGGGAGGAATAAGCTTTTTGAAAAATTGACACAATTGTCTATGGACCCTCGGAGAAACAGTCTGTATTGACGGTAATGAAGATAGAGAGAAAATTGCACAAAGTTTTGTTATTTACCAATACTTAGTGATGAAAGGGCATGGGCAAGAGAACCAAACAAAAAGCAATGAAAAGGTGGCATGGGAAGTTACAGAATTACTGAATTTTGGATGGGATGAGGGGTGGGATTTGGCTGATTAAGATGATATACACTTGATTTTGAAGGTTTCCAATGCCTTTTTTCATACAGAACGGAGGTATTTTAAAAAGGAATTCTGAGCCTATGGCATATCAAAACTATATGTTGTTGAGCACTGAGGTGGTGAGTGTGTACTGCTCACCACTGCTGACACGGGACAGGGGGTTGTTCAGAGCTAGAAGAGTAACCCCCAGTGCACTAGCTGTATGTTCAGAATACAAGCAGGAAAAGTGAAAGAAACCACTCACTGTTTTTAACTGCTATGCTCTTCTTATTTAACCCTTCATTCAGTGCAGCAAGAATTTGTCACAGTAATTAGAGGCTGGATATTCAAGTGTAAGAGCTGGGATATGGCCCACTACTGAGTTGCCATCTGCACCTCTACATTCACGACAAGGCTGCTGTATGCTGGCACGCTACTGAGAGCTAAGGAACAAGTCATGATAACAGATGCTTTGGGCCCCGTAAGTGGGCAGCCAGTTCTTCCCAGTGCCCTCTCACAGTTAACGTTGGCTTGTAATGTCTTAAGTCAACTTCTGTTCATAGCAAATCCTACTGAAGTATGTATATATTTTGACATTCTGATTTAGACACAGCAGAATGTATACTTAGTGACTCATTTCCTTGTCTGGAAAAGAGTGCATTAAAATCCAGAACTCTCAAATTATTTCAGTGTTTCAAATTATTTAATTGATGAGTTTTCAACCCCTCTGAACTCAGACCAATAAGGTAGCCAGAGAGCTGTAAAACAAAATCTTTGTAAAATAAAGTATTTGACCAGTGATAGCAATGAAATGTTTCTTTTGAGAATTGCAAGAATGTGAGGGGCTTCTTGATGGAAAGGGGATTATGTAGATAAAAGGTCCCCAACCCTGCTGCTGAATTTTCTCTGCAATTCACTTACCTAATAAGATTACGGGAACAGATACCATTTTTTTTTTTGTTGTTTTAAATTTGTTTAATTTAGTTATGATGCTAAATCATTTCCAGAATCCTACATGGACTATAGTAATTTGAGATGTGCAGAGAATACTAGATGAGGCCTTTTCTAAATACCATATTTCCCTACCTGGAGAATGGGAATAATGATGTTAAAGCTACTTTTTTGGGAAATTCTGAAGTTTGAGAAACTCTAAAGAATAGTGTTATATGAAGAATATACATACATAATGTTTGTATTAAAATACCTATCCAAACAATATGTTTATATAAACTATGTAATATTAATAATAAACTTCTTGATATTATTGCACTTTAAGTTATATTTTATTAACTATATTATCAATATACATTTTAATGTTAACACCAAAAACCTCATGAAAAACGCTTTTAAGATTCCCATTTAGTGTTATTCACTTTGTGTCGGGTTCTAACACCACTGACAGCAATTTCATAAAGACGTTAATGAATTTTACATGATATTCATGAGAATGAATGTATTTCCCATCAAATGAGATGTACAAGATTCTGGCCAGAAAAGAGTAACTGAGTTTGCAAAAATGTTAAAACGTAGTACATTTCTGAGAGAACAATTTGCAGTATGCATGGGAGAAAGCTGATAGCATTTGTTCATATTGTAAATTATATAATTCTTCTCCATGTAGTATACTTCTACTGAAAGAGAAGGAGAGGGAATTTGCCTCGCTTTAATGCCTTTTTCAGGGGTGCTGAGCACAGATGGATACATTTGTATCAGCCTAAAATTATCGGCAAAGAAGAGAGAAACCTGCTATAAATAAAATTCCAAGCCATTTCAGCCTTCACTGTCATTAAATGCTGGATGAAAAAATCATTTAACGTTTTCCATCATAAACACCTACAATAACAACTATTTTTATTTCATTTTGCTTTGGTAGAAGCAAATGCAGAAAAATACTGCTGAATTTCTTTCTATTTTTGGCAAAAGAATAATTTTATTTCTTAATTATAACAAAATATTTTTGTTCCATTTTCTACTTGCTATCCAGTAATCTGTTTCCTTTAAATACAGGCTATCTTTACAGCTACAAGAACAAAATCAGCCTGATTCAGATGTGTGACATACCACTGAAGTCAATGGAGCTGTCTCTATACGACATGGGTTTTTCTTTCCACCTCCCCGTCTGTCATATATAGTCACGTCAGTGTGATTCAAGATGAATAAGCTCTCAGGACAGGCCATATCCTGCGAGGTCCTGAGTGCCCTAAACTCAAACGAGCTTCAAAGGAAACACTCATTAACTCCTAGCATATCTGGCTCGAAATACAGTATTTCCTTGTATTTCTCCATAATTACCCTAGGAAATACTTTGAATAGTACAAATATTGAGTTTAGCCAACTGCCAGAGCCAGCCTTAGTGTTTTTGGATAGATCTGTGAAAAGTTGCATTTGGCTCATTTTTTGGCTTTTTGACGCCCTTTTTTCTCTCCACTCCCTCTCCCCCACACATACGTAACAATTTTTTGTTCATGCAGTCGTAGCCACTAAGCACAAAATGGGCTTTAGAGGTCTTTTGGAGGGTAAGACATAGACCTGTGCTACACACAAAGGCTAAATGTATGCGGAATGCACGTGCGTGCCTCTGTCTCTCAGTGTTTGTTTTGGGGCAGGCGATATTTATATTCCCCGCAATGCTTTCTTTTTGCAAAAGTGGAACACAGATGCCTCTGTCATCAGCTTGAAGCAGTCCCTGTCATCATGAAGGAAAATGCTAGCAATAAACTTATTTCCCCTCTCCATGAATTGAAATGTTTCTCTCCTTTCCCAGCCATCCCACATCAGTCAATGTTCACAGCTGCCGTCCCTCCAAGAGCAAATTTTTAAAAACTTGCCAGGTACTACATCCAATAGGACTTTATGAATTAACATTATTCCTGCACAGTGAGTTTTGTAGCTAAACCCATAAAGTAGCGAAGACTTGCTTACAGATATAGATAAGGGAAAGAAGCAGAGATGGGTTATTTCAGCCTGAGCCAGGACTGGCAGAGGAGAGAGCTCTGCTCTGCAGCCTACGCTCTCTCCATAGCTTGAAACAGTGCCTAGACGTGACACGACTGAACCTGCCCTCAGCTTCTTCCAGCTACTCAGTACTGTCATAAGAGACAACACCTTTGACAGTCCGAACAAAAATAATCCAAATTATATTTGCACTGATAAATACATCTGAGGGTTCTAGATGAGAACAAATGGTATCCTGGAGTGCATTAAAAAAGAACATGGCCAACAGGTCGAGAGAGGTTATCCTCCCCCTCTACTCTGCCCTGGTGAGGCCACATCTGGAGTACTGTGTCCAGTTCTGGGTTCCCCAGTTCAAGAAAAACAGGGAACTACTGGAGAGAGTCCAGTGGAGGCCTACAAAGATGATCAAGGGACTGCAGCATCTCTCTTATGAGGAAAGGCTGAGAGACCTGGGTCTGTTTAGCCTGGAGAAGACAAGACTGAGAGGGGAATCTCATCAATGCTTATAAGTATCTAAAGGACGGGTGTCAAGTGGATGGGGCCAGACTCTTCAGTGGTGCCCAGTGACAGGACAAGGGGCAACGGGCACAAACTGTAACAGAGGAAATTCCATCTCAACGTCTCTTTATTTTGAGGGTGACAGAGCACTGGAACAGGCTGTCCACAGAGGCTGTGGAGTCTCCTCTGGAGGTATTCAAAACCCGCCTGGATGCATTCCTGTCCAGCCTGCTCTAGGTGAACCTGCTCTGGCAGGGGGGTTGGACTAGATGATCTCCGAAGGTCCCTTCTAACCCTGACCATTCTATCATTCTGCGAATGAACATAATCCTGCTCAGTCCTTCCCAGGGTTTTGCAAGGGGATGAGACGTCTGCATAAATCAGATCTGCTGAACAAAGTCCTGGTACTGTAATAAAATCATGAATATTAATAACAGGACAAAGCATACAACAAAGAGTCATGAGAGAGTGACACAGTAACGAAAAGGTGGATAAGCTTTACACTCTTCCTGGAGTAATTTCTTTGCATTGCATAACCCAGTGGAAAAGGCTAAAGTGGTTGCTTAAATTCAATCCTCAATATTGCTTCTCTGCAAAAATAAATGTGATGAATTAAAAAGTAAGACTTGCATGAAGAATAGGATTGCCTGAATTCCTAAGCAAACAGAAAACTAACCCAGAAAGATTTCTTTAAAAACTGATTTACTGATTTGTTTGACCTTATTAGCTCTTCTTCAGCAATTCCGTTGATTTTTGCCCATCAGCCCTCTGTTTCAAATCAGCTTCAAGACTTGTAGGGAACACAGTTTGGTAGTATGCAAATCACTTTTAATGAAAAAGAGCTTCCAGAAGGCAGCCACAGAACTGAAAGATTTAATTCATCCAGGTGATAAAATTCATTTCTGTCTAACCTGTTTTCATTCACTTCTGAAAGGGAGAAGAGGATTTGGATTGCTAAAACAAGAGGTGAGAGGAAGTAATAAAAATAACTTAGGAAACAGAAGTCCCTGGTCAAAAAAAAAAAAAAAAAGTAGCTAGATTTTCCATTCAAAACTCCTGGGATGAAATTCTCAAAACAATGTCAGCGTAGACACCAAATTGCCACTAATTGTAACGGTAAATGGGTATCAACATCCATTAGCTGCTTGTGAAAAGGATCTCAAAATAAATGTGTTCACCTTTGACACTGCAGTCCCAGCACCACTCCCAATACTCACCTGGAATAAAAGACCACAGATTCATTTAATTAATCCATCTCCTCTGGAAACTTGCTGTTCCTGCTTCACAGGTGGAACCTCGGTTTAAAGGTAAAATAGGGGGTTGAGGGTCCTGCCTACCTTAAGTTACCTGGATTGCTCTTTGAAGGAATGGCTCCTTCTCCCTCTCCCTTTTGAATATAGAGATAGTTAGAAAGACGAGGCTCCCAGTTTTGTATTTAAATTATGTATTTAATGCTGAGTTTTACTAATATGCTCCAGAATTTGTAAGCAACTTAAAATTCCTAGTTTTAAAAATATATTTCTTAATTCAGATCTTTGGCCTTAATCTCATGAAATAAATACACGTATTTAATTTTATGTACTCTGTACAGTTACACTGAAATTACAAGGAATAGAAAATAGGAAAGTAAAGAATAGCCCAAACCTTTCAGGAATAAAGGTATGAAATGAGAACGTTCTCACTTGAGTGTTATTTAATATACTTGATTATGATATTGTTCCTGAAATTAAATAGTAAATCTCAAAATGGTACTTGCAAAATGAACATTTCATATATTAAAATACTGCATTGGTAATTGAGGAGAAGAGAGGAGATTGCTGTATGATGTTGGTACAAACATTATTGCGTTCACTCGACTAATCTTCTGCTGCACTGCATGGACCGAAACCAACAGAGCCTGCTGGGGGGGATCAAAGAGGGAAAGAATCAACGTGAACTAATGACAGGAAAATACCAAAAGTCTCCAAGTGAATCAGTCACTGAAAATGCCGATCTGTCATGTTAACAGACCTCTTTTTTTTCAATTGCAAAGGCAAAGGTCAGAAGCCGTTGAAGTCATTAGGCAGTCCTAAGCTGCAGATCCAGAAAGGGCAGTGAGCAGCCTCTGCCAGGGGACCTGCTGCTCGGGGAAGATGGTGCCAGGTGCAGAAGTTGGAGCAGGGAGGAGAGTTAAAAGGGCTTACAGGGGCACACGTGGGGGAAGCCCTGACGCCGGTAAGGAGGCAAAGACCCAGGGAGGATGATTTAGATTTCACTGCCACTCAAAAGGTGTGAGGGAATTACCAGATTTCCAGCTCACCCTTTGAGCCACTCCAGTAATTAAAAGCAGAAACACTAATACTGTATTTACAGAGAGAAGAGACACTTGATCTTTTATAATGACAATAGACTGACTCTTTTGTCTTGTTTGATGACAGTATATTCATAAGACACAAGTGGAAGAAGCCCCAAGTAGCTTTGAAAATACCACCACACTTACGTGAATACTCACAAATCCCTTCCTTTCATGGAGTTTAGCAGATGTGATTTGTTTCAGTTGGTCATTTAAAAAAAGAAAGATGTGATAAAGCTGTACTGAATGTCATACTGTAATATCAAGCCATGTAATCAGATGTGATGACTACAGTTTTAAAGAACTCACTGTGAATTCTGATACATAATATTGAATACTAGTAGATAACACTTATGAAATCTGTGCTAATCTTGGTAAAACAGAATCCCATGTTAAACAAATCAAATATCTTAGATTTTTTATTTATCATCCATCAACACACATGCTGGTTTTTTAATTGTTTCTTGCTGTACTCATTTATATACATACAATTTTTCACTTATATACTGAAAAGAGCAAAACTTCAGGCACTTTAGAAATTTAACATAATTGTTGTTGCAAGGAATAGCTGGCCCTCTGAGGTGGATAAAAAAGACAGAATAGTTTTATGAAAAGAAAACAAAAATCTAAAATTATTTTTATTTCAAACAATTCTGAAAAAATACGCATTATCTAGTTTCCATAGATTTTGTAATCTTTGTTTTTAATTTGCTTTAAAAAAATTTATTGGGAAGTGGATAAGGCTACAACTATTAATAGAATAAACTTTCCCATATTGCCTTTTTTGCCTCTGTAATTATGATGTTTATGAGTGGGGTTGTTACATACTGGTATTTGAAAGTCTATGGTATTCTATCTTGTTCTGTCACCTGGTATTTATGGTAGATTTTGTTTCCCTATGTGGTGTTCCTTAAAGTCCTTTTTGATGTTCAGAGCCTCACAAGATATAAAACTGTTTCTCATCATAAATTCAGAGGGTCAGTTAGCATAATTATGCATAACATGGTATCTACGGGAAGACATTCTGTCTTTAATATGGAGGTATATTGTGTTATTTTATTTTATTTCTTCTGCTTTCCTTTCTTCTCTTGCCTTCTCTCTTCCATACGCCCTTTTCAACAACTTCTTAATTTTACTAAGCTATATTAAAAAAAACTGTTAATACTATTATTCCTGTTATTTAACTAATGAAACTAAATTAATCTCCTGTTTGATCATTTCTTGTATTAGTCTGGTTAAAAAATGTGTTTTGTTTCCTTTTGAGCAGGGTAACAGACTGGCACCGAGAAATGTGTTGAGGCCATTTATATGCAGATGATCTGCTGTCCTGCTTCTTTCAGTAGGTGCCATAAATTAGCATTCAAATTTTGCTACAATTTTGTCAGGTTTTTTTTTTTTTATTCATTTCATATGTATTTAATCCCACATCAGTCTCAGTTGTTCTGCAATATGTGCCATATTGTAGCAGCTTTTTAGCTGCCACTGATGATTTTCACATTCCTTTAGTGTGAGGTTTTAATTCTACTAACACTTTTGTTAATGAAATACATTTCACTTAATGGAATTAAATGCATAGCCCGTCTCTTGCTCATTACACTATACAGTCTTAAAGTTTGGATTTAAATTTCACCCTTCTATAAAGATTATCCACCACATTTTGGCCTAGCAGGCACTCTGTGCTTTGTATAAAGTGTGGGAAAGCTGTCATTACAAGTAAAATACCAGTAATAGTTTCAATGTTCTATGGAATGTTCTATTTTATTCCTTTTTCTTCTGTTACTAAATATGTTTAAAATGGATTTTCTACCATTTCTTTCTGTGGGGTTTGAAAGGCTGAACTAGCAATTTGATCACCTGCAGGCATCATAAGTAAACCTCAAACTACTCAGAGCATCCTTTTTTTAACAGATTATGAAACTACTTCAGAGATTCTCTCCAAATTAAGAAAAAACTCATACATATCTGCAAGCATACAGAAGAATTAAAGTCATACAGGAATTTTTCAATGAAATAGTTTCTCACCAGGCACCTTTTTTCTTTTTTCGTAGATTGCACATTTTGTGAAAAATCTATGGAACATTTTTTTCAATTACATTTTTGTTGGTATGTGGATTCTCAGCTTCTGAGTGGATCAGTTTAGGAGTGAATTCCACATGCGTGATCTCCTATCTCCTTGGCAGGTTAGACTTGAGCTGTCTCCGGGTTGAAACCTGAAGACTGGTTGCTGTTCAGACAGGTTGTTTCTGAGGTGGTTCATTTTGTCTTTTATGAAGATTTTGATACAAGTTGGGGTAAAGAAAAAAGAAAAACCTTTGGAAATTGCAGGGTTAGTTGTAGGATTCTTTTCTAGCTTTGTCCTGGACCTACAGACTTTGTGATAAAGGCCTCTACAGGACTTACTACAGGTAGTTGAAAAGCAGAGTATATACCTCACAGGATTAAGAGAGGATTGTTTGTTTGCTTGTTTTTTTAAATTAATAGAAGGACCATTTTTTTCTAGATGGTCTTACGACCCTATAGCTTCTCAATGAAAATTATGTTCTTGTCAACATCTTTGCTATTATCAGTGAGTTTGTCTGAAGCACAACAGCGAATATATTGCCCACGGGTACATACCTGAGACAGGGAAACTAGGGTCCAAAACTCGCAGCCAGCTACAACGCCGCTACATCACATTTCTTCACCTCTACAAAAAGACCTACAAGGGATCAAAGGTTTCCTCAGAGCCTTCCTTAGAATCTACAACACTTTGTCAAAAGTTCTCCAGTTTAACAAAGCCGCTTTTCTCAATGAAATTTCTTCAGCCAGAAAATCTCTCACTGGCTCGGCCTCCTTCAAAGGCTTCATTTAGGGAATCACCAAGGATCTGGTTTCTTCTACTTTTCTCCTTAGGGAACCTGATCATAGGCTCTTCTTTCTGGAATTAATCAGCTCTGGCTTGGCTGGAATTACTTCAGGTAGAACTTTTTGATATTGATTGTTTTGGATATTTGAGGTTTAGTTACAGTTTGTATATGCTTTTATGATAAATTATGAGAAATCCAGGAGCTCTTGTTTTATCTGAATGTGTTTGTTCATTGTTAATGTTCACATCTGCCTATATTGGATATGGGAATTAACAAAAACAGCACCAACAGCAAGCACATTCTTGTTTTTGCATATTAATCTGACCTTACTGAGTTATATCTGCTGGACTTTCCTTTCCAGGATGCAGCAATGTCCTATCAATGTGATAGCCAGTTGTTAGAATGTATTTGGCTTTTCTGCCATTATAACCATGATTGGTTCTTTTCTGCTTTTCCATTGTCTAATCAACAGAGAATTGTTAAAAGGTTGTACAATTGCAGAGCAAGGATGTTCACACGGATTTAAATAAATCAAAGGGCCCTCTTTTATAAGTGAATCAAAATCAAGCCTCTTGTAAAGTTAAAAAATGTTTTTGAATTTCTTTGTCCATTTTCTCTAATCTTTTCTACATCCTTCACTCTGTCTCTGCCTGACTTGCTCTGTGATCTCAGTCGTGCTAGAAGATAATATGCTTTTCTCATTCCTTTTGCTCCAGTAATATTTTCCTGGTAAACTGCACTCGTGTCTTTTCCCACTAGATTATCTTGTTTCTTTCAATGTTCCTTTTCTTTTTCTTAGTTATCTTGGATGGAGGGCCTAACAGATTCTGTACTGGATGCTAAAATAATTGTTATATCTATGACATAATCTTTCCTTATCAGACATGTTTCAAAATGAAGGGTAGAAGTGGGAAGAATGCACAGTGCATCTACGGACAGCATATTCTGAAGCGTGACAGATACACCATTGAATCTGCTCAATTCTTCAGCAACACCAAAGACACTGATTAGCACTAAAAAAGGGGGAGGAAGAAGACACTTGACAGGTGACCAAGTTCAATGGAATATATTACAGAAACTGGGAACAAAAGGAAAGGAATCTCTCGAGTCTAGTCTTCTAATTGCATAGGCAACCAGGTGAGATGACTTCTTTAATACAAGAATCATTCTCCATTAAAATGCAGTTATTTTATTTTTTAACCCTACTACAGCTATTTAGAGTCTGGAAAATTCACTTTTCTGGTGGTTGGAATCATCTCTGCATTTCTTACCTAAGCATGAGCCACTTTTCCATTTGTCAGCCTTGTCCTATAGCTTTATATGGCATTTTTCCAGCCTGGTGTCTAATAAATCCATTTATAGACATCAGCCATATCCCCTTTCAGCTTTTTGCTTAGCCAGACAAAAGCAGCAAAGCTCTCCTCCCTGAGTGGTGGCTCTCCAGTCTGCCAGCCATTGCAGTTGCACCTCTCTGCAGTTATTCCAGTTTTAGCATATTTTCTTGACTCCAACTGACAAAGACTGTATTTGGAATGTCAGATAAGGACACACTGTCAGGCCTGTGGATGGCATGAATATTTCTATTTTTATTATAGAAAAACATAACAGCATATTTTATATGTGTGTACGAAATATTCATGTACGTGTATTTTATGTCATTTAAAAAAAAACCAATACAGTGACACTTTTTTGTAATGACTTTCTTTCCTAGCTTAATGGAAACTATAGGTTTCATACTATTTCTTTATGCCTGGATGTTAAAAAAAGATTGATCCCAAAACTGATTTTTGAGGATTCCTGCTAGTAAACTTCCTGCAGTTTGATGCCGCTTCTTTCAATACCACCTGTTGCCATCTATCCATTAGACAATCTTTTATCCACTTTACAACTCTTCTCCTAATCCCCCGTTTCCTATGTGGTGCTGTATCATATGCAGCACAGATATAGATAAGATGTCTCACAAATCCTTTGTCTAGAAAATCAGTTATCTTATTAAAGAGAGATAACAAATTCACTTGGCACGATCTATCTTTAGTAAATCCTTTTTGTACGTTATCCCATTTTCCATTTACCTCCCTGTCTTCAATTATTTTTTCCTTCAAAATTTCTTCTAAAGCAACTGAGGTCAAACTAATGGGTTTGTAGCTGAATAGGTCTCCCTTTTAGAAATGGATAATACATTTGCTATTCTCCGGTCAGGCAGTATCATGTCTGAGTTGCTTCCTACCAGGTTTGGGATTTTGTGT
>VYZM01008841.1:3882-58586 GCA_013398915.1 Dromas ardeola
TTTAAATGCTAGTGCTCTGATTTAGTTTAGGCAGCCTGCTCCTTTTTTTTGCTTTTATTCTGCGAATTAAAATTATTAAAATTAAAATCAGTTGATAAAACATAATCCCTGATATTTAAGGATTCAAGGGGGTGTGTGAGTATTTCCACATACAGCATCAGTAGCAAGTTAATCTCACTGGAAACAGAATAAATTCTTATATGCTAAGGTATCTGCTTGTAACTTCATTGTACTGCTGGGAATCAGGAAATAGTATACTTTAATATTAGCCCTGATAGTGGCTCTGGGTCCTAATATTTCAGCTTTTCAGATCTAGATCGCTATAATAGTAGCACCCTTGCTAGGTAGTGTGTGGGGACAGTCTGTAAACTGATTCATTTTCATCCTCAGCTAGATGAAATATAGCTTAACTTCAAACAACAGAGAGGCACTGATTTACAGCAGGCAGAAGTGTAGCTATATATTTCAAATGTATTTTGAATACTGAGGCTTTCATAACTGAATGCCTATATTTTTCAGACCTCCTTGAATGTGCAGAGTCTATAAAAATTCAGGATCATACAGATTGCAGTATCAGAGGAAATTGTCCCAGCTGCCTGCTCATTCATTTATTCATCTGTAGTCATCCAAAACATGCAAGGGTGACCGTATAGGTGCAATAAGGATACTTATTTTTCAGGACTATATCCTGCCTGGTCTTTCACACATATTTTCTGACAGTTGCTTGTACTGTCCATGAATTTAGAAACCAGCAGCTCAGGGTTCCCGTTCTGAGCCTTTGTGGGACTTTGTGTGTATCATTGGTCCTGCAAGGATGGCTCTCTCCCAATGCACCTCAGTTTCTTTGCTTCGAGTCATTATAAAGGGTATCTCATCAGGGAATTATATGGACACCTGAAAAAAGGAGGGCATATTCTTCTGGTGTATGGTGTAACTATGATATGCTTCAACTTAGTGCTACAATGAGCTAGCTAGCTGAGAAAATGAAACAATGAAAGACAGAAGGAAAAAAAAAGACAGAGGAGAGGAGGAAAGAAAGGAAAATTAATACAAACCAAAACCACTGTGGAAGTGAACCTGAAAAAAGGATTCTTTGAGGAAAAGAAAAAAAGGAGAAAATACAGGTCAGAAAGAAGAGACAGATGAGACTTGTACATCTGTCACTTTAGTAGCTGAATTTCCCGTAAACTTCCATTGAGATCCGATTAGCTCTGCAGGGAGCAATCCAAGTGGGAAAGCATTAGATGTAGCTGAACTCGTGATAAATCCTCCTGCAGCCAAGCATTAGTCAGAAATATACTGATCTAATAACAAGTCATGATTACAGTTTAATCCTGACTGGTACTTTCAGAATTACAGATAAAATGGATCGTTTGGTGTTGACTTTTACAATTCCCCAAGGTAACAGTATGGGGTTCTCATTAACTAAAGGAATTATTCAATTTGAGGCTGAAGCCATATAACTGCGTGCTTTTTCAGGACTGGGATCATTAGTATTGTTGCAGAGGTGTATGCGAATGACTTCTAAATCAGGTACTAGTCACATCCCATATAGTAAATTCCTAAGCATCTTACTTAACATTTTTACAGATGTGATATTAAGTTTTAAAACTTCAGATGGCTTTGTGATTTCCAGTTTGGGGAGAATCCTTCCTGCTCCACCTTTCCAGATGTGATAGGCATTGCTCAAAGCCTTCGTTCCTCCAGTGCCTGAAAGTAGAGATGGAATATAATGAATCTCCGGTGTTCTTCATGATGTTGGGAGTGATGAATAAGAGACAGTAATAATTTATACTTATGGTTGGTTGTACACCTTAAAAAAAAAAAAAGTGCCACTGATTGTTAGAGATAAGATTGCTTCTTTTCTTGTCTTGCACGTGGGATCTAGACTACATCTCTTTTGATTCGCTGTGGTTAGGATTTGTTGGTTTTTATGGGTCAGCAAAAGAGAACATTAGGGAGCCCATTTGCTTGAAAATTGGGATTTAATTGCTCAGTTGTCTCTCATGTAAAGTATTTTTTGAATCAAAATTCACATTTTTCTCATAAAACTCTTGGTTTTCTATTTTTTTTACCAAAAAATAAGCCCTTTCTGGAAGGTATAAGATAAACCAAGTCTTCTTGAGTGACTACACATAATTTTAAGCAGCCTTTAAGATTTAAGTGAATTTATTTTTTGTTTATTTTTCTGTTTATTTTCTGTTTATTTATAAACAGCCATTATTGTTGAATGCTTCCTGTGCATATATGTTTGATTTCTACAAGGGTTGCATGCAGTATACATTCTAAGATTGTAGAGACATTTAGTATCAAGTTTATTACTAGAAAGATTCACCCAGGATGTGCCATGTTCCCAGTAGCTTAAGGGATCTCTTTACTCCCAGTTGGCACTTGGGAATTAATTAACTGACATGCACACACTGAATCTAGTCCATGGGACCAGTGCATCAGCAGAAAAACAGGCCAACGGTATAGAGGGATCCAGACTGGTTGAGAGGTCCGCTGAACTCCTGTCGCATGTCGGTTTGATAGTAGAATTACACCGACTTCAGTAAAGTAAACCCTAATCTAAAATTGTGTAACTGCAAATCTAATCACATACATGGCTGTAATGAATATAGGTGGGCGTTTTTCCATACAGACATTTAAATGTTTATTTACTTATTTATTATACTAAATGTATAGAATGTCACTTAAAATATAATTTTTTATTTCATTTCCTAGTGGTGGTGGCAGCTTTCCTGCTGTCTCATAAGGTAGGCTGTTTTCAACATAAGCACTGTTTAATAACAGAATGTTTAAAATAAGAATACATACAGACTGTCATTCCAGCTTTTGTGCTTCTCAGTGTTAAGCAACAAATTGTTTTTTAAGAAGTTCATGGCAACAATTGTGTTGCTACAAATATATGAGTGGATAGAAAGCATAAACCAATTTTTTAAGGTACAAGTTCATCTGAAAATCTCTTCAGTGACTTTCACATAAGAATAAAAAGAAAGCAAAAGGACCTTGAATCTCCCTCATATTGAGGTTATTCATATGTTGCACACTTTGACACATTTGTCACTGTCTGGTGAAATGACCCTATGCACCGAATAAAAGATTCATTTTTCAGACATTTTCGTTCATACCCATAGTTCTGAAGGATGAAAAAAACCAAAGTGCTGAGAATTATAATGTATTAGCCTAACTGTGAGCAAAATTAAATATTTTTTCTAGTATGAAGTATCCAGGATTCTGATTTTGTACGATGATTTACTTTCAACTGTAACGTGGCCTGTTGCAAAATTGCTGTAATAAGAGTTGCAAATATTTGTCAAGGAGAAGGGATGAATTAAGGAATAAAAGCCTCTTTATGAAAATCCAATGCCGTGGATAAAAATGTAGATCCTAGAGTCCAGATAAACTGCACCTGAACATCCTCTCTTGAATGTTCTGCCAAGCTCAGGTGCTCAATTAAATAGCAAAAGATTACATCATATCTCTGGAAAGCCAGCTGCTCTGTAGCATTACTCAAGGAAATGCATTTAAGTGTGAAGGCATCATAAACGTTACTCCAGCAGTGGGCTTCTGGTGATATAATCTCTCCTTTTGTAACCAACAGTAATCTTGCTTTTAAAGGAAACCTCTGACGTCAGATATTTCTTTTAGCAACAAAATAAATATTAATTATGTGTTTATGTCTGAACTTCACCTTCTGCTGTAGCAGTGGTTTACCCTGCAGCTTTTTAAAGATTCCTCCAGGAGTCATTTTGAGGAATGTTTTGATATTTTGTTATAAAAATAATTATTTTAGATAAACAAGAATTATTTTTTTTAAAATGACCTGAAGAAAATAATAAAATAGTTGCTCTAAGAACAGATATGCTGCTGTTAAATTCCTGGGCACTTCCAGAAACCACCTATCATAGGGTGGATTTGAGTTGTCTTCTGGAGTAAATTGCCTTCCTATATATAGGTATTGCATAAAGAAATAAGAGTAATTTAGATTAGACATGAAAGTTTCAGACAGCTAAAGCTGAGCCTGACTTTTAATCATTATTTTAAGAGTAGTTCTTCTTGTTGTTCCAGAACCTTTGATTGCTTCGCAATTGCATGTGATAGAAATGTATTTAAATCAACCTCTTTTGATATTCTTGTTTCAGCAGCTGAAGAGCTGCCATTTGTCAAGCCTTTTTACTAGCAGTGCTGGTATAAATTCTTTTATGCCTGTGTCGATGCCATCAGAGGAAGAAGGTAGCTGGCAAGTTCATTAGTTTGGAGATGTTAAAACTTCACATGCGATCAAGATATGAAATCTCATAGAGACGTTCAGGGAAGAGAAATCCACTACGGGTTTCTATCTACGTAGAGATGATCTCTTGATCTGGAAATAGTGAAAGTACTTGGAATATAATACAGTGTGATCGCCTTGTTCTGAAATCCTTCCTTAGCATCCTCTTCTGGCACCTGGTACAGACAGGATCCTGGGCTACAGGATCCTTTGTTCTGGTGTGCTGTGGCCATATTCCTGTTTTTAAAGAAATTTGACCTTGTGAACATAAGAATTAACAGCTCTAGATGTGACTTTCAGTTCAGTAAAGACAACAAAGTGAACGCCTGGATTTTTTCCCCTGAGAAAAATGATTTCTAGAGGATGTGGCAAGGCCAATTCTTGCCAGGTTCATATGGAAATAAATCACATGGGAGGTGTCCATTGCTTTTGGGTAGGCTGCAAGCACCACTCAAGCCATCTGTTCACAAACTCCCTTCTGAGGAGTGCACTTCATACTTCTGCCTCCTGCAGCCAGTGTATGTTCCCTTTTGAAAGGGCAGACCTCATCGTGGCATCTGTGGGAAGCATGGAAAAGTGTGTGGAAAGTGCCTGAGTTGGCAATTAATTTGCTTCCCCTTTGCTTGGAAGCATGGATCAAAGGCTTCTGTAACTTTCCCTGGTAGAAATGATTTGCTGTTACAGAGATCCATCTAATACAATCGAGTTGGTGCTTCACGGTGTATGTTTGAACTCACATGTACAAATGTACCCCTATACCCAGCACACAGGCACGGATTCTGTTCTTTCCTGTTGTTTTCCCTAAAGTGTTTTGAGGCTGAAGTTATACCGGGTTTTTTGTCTGTCTTGTTTATAGAGAGATGCTAAACGTTTTAATGGAACTCTGTGCTTTGTAAACTCCTTTTTAATACATTGTTAAAAAAACAACCAGTGCAGATTGTTGAAAACACAGAGTTTCAAAACCTGATTTTATTCTATGTGTCTACAGTTTGCAAGCATAAAACAGAAACAAGATGAGCAAATATGGCTTTAGTTCAGCTACAAACATTAGTGGTTTTAAATGCTCTTGATGACCTAACAGCCAGATATACAGGGTTCCTAAATCCCTCAGTCTACTTCAAAAATCCTTGCTCTCATAATACTTGTTATTAAAAAGTAGTGACTATGTCCCTTAAACAAATGGTCTTGATAAGCCTAGGTTGAAAATCAATTTTATCTTCACAGACATTGAAGCTAGGATTTAAAATATCCGTAGGTTTCTGTTGTTTACTCTAAGCTTCTGATTTTTCTGACTCTCTCACCAGTTCAGCAGATGTGCTTTCATTACCTCCACTAAGCGAGACTGTTCAGGTCAGGTGTTCTCGGTCATCTGGTTCAGGGTATTGTATACAAGGTAAAAGTATATACAAGGTATTAGTGTGCCTGTCAGAGAGAAGTCAACAACAGCGAAAAAGCAGAGGAAGTTATGAAAAGAATGTATGCTGCTCTCAACCTGCCACCGTCACCTCATTTGAAACTGTTCCTGTGAGGAACATCATTAGCAGGGTTTCTGCAGGGAAAACTCTACTTAAAAGGATTCCTTCGGTCCCTTAAGGTAAAAATCTTAAGAAAAAGACAGCTAAATGCACAGAGATCTGCTAATGAACATCCAGTATGCTGGATAAACAATGATTTGTCGTATTTAAAATTATTCTTGTAATTGTTAACTAAGATACTTTAAGTTAAGCATCCAACAGTAATGCTCACTGCAGATGAAACACTGAAATTTCTGGTACTGGTGTTTTTTAAGGTCTTTTGTAAAATTATGTGTCTTTGCTTGTACAATTGCTCATAGGTTGCTCTTAGCTAAAGAGTTCATATCATCTTCTCAGGAATCTCCAAACAGGTAGTTGAATTCAGGGTTGTTTTTTTTTTTCCCAAAGAAAAAGGTATCAGCCACTCTCAACTGGTGCACACTATTCCAGTATCAAATATTTTTACGTTCCTGTCTTGTCCACAACAGAGAATATTCATCATAAACCTCACCTCTTTTCTAGCAGGCGGTTTCCCTGGTAACAAAGCCAATGATACAAGTTTCTGCTGCCAATTAGACCAGGGTAAATATGGAGCCATATTACTGACTCAATTTGAGGTTATATTCTGATGCACCTGGAAATGCAACTGGTGTTAGTAGCAGTTCATGATCTCTTATTTAAAGCTTTTTTCACCTCAGGCAGCTAATTCATGACCAGTGAGCCACCAAATAAAACCCCCACCCACTCCATGCCTCCTTCTGTCTTTGGACCCCTGGCTCTTTACCCTGTCAAATGATTAAAATGCAAAGCATGCCCAGTAATTTGAAAAGACTTATCTTTGTTCCTGGATCACTGCCGTATTGGTCCCAGGATAAGGCCTTTTCGCATGTCTGTAAGAAGTGTATGTGTCTGTTCTGACTAGGATACATTAGGTGAGGATTCCTCTCAGAAGTAACCTAGTTCCCTTCCACATTCTTTCTAGAGAGCCAATCCTCACATAATCCTATTACAATTAGAGTTATAAGGCATAACTACCAATGAAACTTAACAAAGTTTCAGTGAGGTTTATAGTACCAAAATTTGAGAGACCAACAAATTATGTCCTACTGCCTTATTACCATACCACCTGGATGTTTACTTAGGCTTCAGACATGCCTTGTCAACTGACCTTGCCCCGTGTGAATAAAATGCCTTTATTTAATTCTCTGTCCCTTCCATGTGTAGCAGGTAGCCCTTCATTTCTTATCCTCCACCCTCTCGGCTCTGACTTAGGGGGAACGTTGGTTCAGGTCTTCATTTTATGATTCTTTACTTGCTTTTTCACATGCATTGGTAAGCAGTGGAATACTATTTGGCTTCATGTCAGCAGCTGCTGAATTGAAGTTGCTCAATTCAATCCAGACTGCTCAAAAGAAGAGCCAAATAATAAAACAGCACATGGTCTATGCTTAGCAATTGAATTTGCTCACTTCAGCTTGTAATCTATAGCTGCTTTTGCATGATGCTGCTAATTCAAACATCAGCACTACTTGAGTTTCCTTTCATGTTTTTTTGATAGGCCAGCTATTTGGAGTTTATAGAATTACTTAACTCAATTTTGTTGTACAAACGCTCAAGTTATATCTTGACTCAACACTGCACTGAATAGAAGCCAAAATTAGAAATACTTGTAATTACAATACCATCATTGTCATCTAAATCGCTGCCCGTCTAAATGTATACATGCTGAAGTGCATGATGCATAGGCATGCAGAGGTATGGTTTCAGACTGTGCAAATTCAAGCATTTCCGCATATTTCTGTATCAGCTGCACTCATTCAATTGTTTAAAATTTACTTCACCACACCATAACAGCTGGAGACTTGCTTTGCTTTAAAGAACATGCAATAACTGGGAGAAGCATCCAGGCCTGACACACGCATGAAATGCTGCCATGCTCTCAAGGCTCCAAGCCAGCACCAGAACGGCTGCCACAGCATCTCCTGCCCTGCCTTTTCCCCTGCTTGCCAAAATTATGCTTGCGTGAGTGCCAACACCTGGTGCAAGCCATACTGTACCTTGGATCTGTGCCTTGCCACCACCTGGAAGAAAGACTAGATTAAAGCCTGGAACTGAAAGGCATTTGATTTTGTGAGCTGTAGGGAACTTAACATTTCTGTTTGTGTCTGCTCCTCTGTGTATTTCACATTAGATAATAAACTGAGAGGACTGCATATATCTAAATCTAAACTAGATACTTAATGATGAAACTTTCTATAAATTAGTCAACAGCAGCTAGCAGTCAAACCTAATGGCAGCAGATGGACTTCATGGTGCCTATTCCAAACTCTTTGCTACTGTGCTACTCCCTCCAAATTCCACTCTGGTTGCGACCTCTTTGTTTTAAATACAAGCACAGTTGCCTTCTTTTTCCTAATATTTGCGTGGTTGCTTTACCCAGAGGATTCTATTGCAAGGGATTGCAAAGGGCTTCGTCTGCTGCTGGACCACTGTATCCTCTCTGGCTTCGTTGTCCTTCCAGTATGCTGGCTTTTGAGCAAGCGTCCAGCTTCTCATCTGTATTCTCAAATTTGATGAAGAATTTTCTCAGCGCTATGACTGTATTTCTTCTTTGGAAGGTTTCTCATTTGTCCTTTCTGGTTGCATCTATATTGCCATATGCCCTGCAGTGCCAATTCCCTCATCATCCAGACCTGGCACGCTCCCTGTCTATGAGTCAGGGCCCTTTACAACAGAGTAGGTAATAATAAAAAATGGGCCCTGACATGGGCCTGTTGTAATGATAATAAATCATTATTTCACCTACCCACAGGTATGAAACCATGGAACTCCACCGCTTCTGTTATGCTAGCTTCACTTTTTGTTTTTGGTGGGTTTTTTTTAAGTTTTGTTTTTTTTTTTTTTTGTGGGTAGCGGCGTGGGATGGGTGTTGTGCTGACCCACTTGATGGCTAGGAATTTTGTAAGCTTCCTTGTGTCTCTGTCTGCATGCTAGTTGCCCATCCCTTGGCAGCAGCGCACAGTTACAGTTGGTATTTGCAGCTCCCTGAGCATGATGGTCACTCAGCTGTTGAGCTGATAGCTGGGAGAGCAGTTCACATTTGTACTCACTATTTGAATTCTGCTGCTGGGAAGTGGGCTTATTGCCTGAGCCCCAGTATGGTGGCTTTCCTGTATCTTACAAAAGGGAATTAGAATTTTTCTATTATATTTATTGTCTAATCCAAATCCAGGTGGCCTGAATGCCTCCTTATCTCTGTGCCTTATGCTTGTTGAAGAGACAGCCTTAGTCATAAACACAAAGCACGTGGAATCAGACAGAAACTGGGCAATCAGAATTTGAGTACTAGTTTTTCTATCTTCCAAAATATATTAATACCATGTAGTTTCTTGTCAAACTATTCCCTGGGCTTTTGGGGGCCTTCCTTGGGCAGTGAAGGAGCTATACTCTTTGTACATACTCTGCTGTTCCTTACGTGTGCCAGAAGAAATAAGACATATTCTTCCAGAATATCCCAAGAAAGTATTGAATCTGATATTAGACTGCGCTTGTGAAAAATTTCCTGTGGCATGCTGAACAGTAGGGCATGCTCCTTAAAATCTCAGTGTGTCTCATGGATGAGTACAGTGCAAATTAAATCGACCAACAGAAAGGCAAACCCTCCAAAGACTATACTATTCTTATTCTGTGGGCAGGCCGTTCTCCTTCGTAACCAGCTAATGAGTTATCTCTCAAGGAGGTCACTTCAGTTAATGCCATACTATGGACACAACTCCAAAGTAGATCAGATACCGAGAGAGAGAGATTTAATTTGTTCTTCGCAAGACTCTGAAGTCAATGAGTACATTAAAACAGATTTTATAAAAGCAAAAAAAACCCAAACACAGTATTATCACAGAACTGATTTTGCTAAAATAAATCAAAGTGTAAGGAAATTTAGATAGGATTAAGCATGAAAAACTGCTATGCCATTTTAAAATGATTTGGTACAACACAGAAAAAAATAACACGGGGATTATTTCTCTTGTTCTCGTAAAAAGAAGATCCACTTCTGTGAGCATCCGACTTGAAACATTCCTAGAGTATCTGATGTAATCAAAGGGATGGGAATGATTTACTGGCGTTTGTAAGTAGATGTTGTGCTCTCCTCATTTACAAAATCTTCTCAGATGTTGTACTTCAAACCGTCTCTGGATATTTGATTCTGTGAACGGCTGCTGAACATTCAGATTGATTGCTTCTCCTCCGCATACTGTTGAAGAGTTCATTTATGCTTCTGAAATCTGGTGTGGTTTATATTTGAGTGCCAGCCTGAGCCTGTGTTCAAGCCCAAAGCCATTCTGTGGATTCAACACATGTCCATGCTGCTTGGGCCTAAACGTGTGCTCAGCAGCAGACCTAAGGAGACCTTGAGGGCCCAGAAGAGGAACACACCAAGAGCCCTGACTGAAGGTCTTCAGAGTGTAAAGGGTCTGGACAGGGTCTGGCCAAGTCCTCCACCAAATATCTATTACAGTTTGGTAGTAACACTAGATGATCGGTGTTGGGGTAGTTAGGCTCCATCATCCATCAGCATAGTATGCAGATGATAAAGCAGTCAAATGTGAGGCATCCTTTTGCCAACAAAGTGGACAAATGAAGCATGACTAAGGGTGTGTGCAGTCCTTTAGCACCTCAGTCTGTGCTGACACAGACCTTGACATGTGGCATGGCCCACCTTAGTAGCAGCAGTGGTTGGAGGCACCGCTGCACCTCTGGACACCAGACAAAATATAGAATCATAGAATAGAATTAAAGAATCATCTAGGTTGGAAGGGACCTTTAAGATCATCAGGTCTAACCATTAACCCAACACTGCCAAAAGCACCACTAAACCATGTCCCTCAGCACCACGTCTACCCATCTTTTAAATACCTCCAGGAATGGTGATTCAGCCACTTCCCTGGGCAGCCTGTTCCAATGCTTAGTAACCCTTTCAGTGTAAAAATTTTTCCTAGTGTCCAATCTAAACCTCCCCTTGTACGACTTGAGGCCGTTTCCTCTTGTCCTACCACTTGCTACCTGGGAGAAGAGACTGACCGCCACCTCGCTACAGCCTCCTTCCAGGTAGTTGTAGAAAGCAATAAGGTCTCCCCTCAGCCTCCTTTTCTCCAGGCTAAACACCCCCAGCTCCCTCAGCCGCTCCTCACAGGACTTGTTCTCTAGACCCCTCACCAGCTTCCTTTCCCTTCTCTGGACCTGTTCCAGCACCTCAGAGTCTTTCTTGTAGCGAGGGGCCCAAAACTGAACACGGTATTCGAGGTGCGGCCTCGAATGTGATGGTAGGGGAAGTATGCTCAGCAGCCCACGTGTGTAGAAAATGTGGA
Source organism: Dromas ardeola (assembly GCA_013398915.1). NCBI lineage: Eukaryota > Metazoa > Chordata > Aves > Charadriiformes > Dromadidae > Dromas > Dromas ardeola. The sequence goes on from VYZM01008841.1 coordinate 15,036, forward strand.
TTCTTTCAATACCGCCTCAGAGGTAGCATGCAACAGGCATATCTTCCGCTGGTTCCTTGCTGAGCTCACCTGGCCCAGGTCTTCATGTTGCTTAGCTATTCAGTTGGCTCAGTAATTTAAAAACTGGAAAATCGTTCCCAGTACTTTTCCAAAATCTTCATGCTGGCATGAAGGTTTCTTTTAAAAGCAGTTCTAAAAGAGTTTATTTATTTATTTTACCATTTATTGTTCCTTAATTTTAAAGGTAATGATGCCACATTTAACAAAAGTGCTGGTTGACAAGATGTGGTAAAGAACTTCTTCAGCCCCAGACAGGTTGTGCTTGGTAGTAATATGCAATGCTGGGTTTGGTTTAGTGTTAGAGCTTCAGGAGCTACAGAAGGTCCTGTAGCTCCTAGAGATTGGGTCAACTCTTAACTGTGGCTTTTATCTCCACAGCAGTCATGTAGAGGTGCCAGTCTAAATATAAACCTATATAAACAATGAGGCAGCAAACATAATAATATATCATTTCCCTTTCCTTGGCGCCAAGTCTCATCTTCTTAGATGAAGGTAGATGGATTTTCTACCAAGATGAGTTGAAATGCAGCAAGACCTCGCTGCCATTACTGCCCAATTGCCAGAAGGGCTTGGCTCATCCATACTGGCTGGGGCTGGAAATCCCCTGCCCAGGGGAGGAGATGAGCACGGTTTGGCCTTTGTACTGGTGCCAGCTTGACCAGAGAGCTGCCACCCCTTGGGGATTGCTGCCCTCCGCACCAGGGAGACAGTCCGTGAGGCTGGAGCTTCTGTGGTGGAATATATGTTGGTCACAGGAATGCAGACTGTAGAGGGCTGTAAAAATTGGTTGTACAAGTCAAAATAAAAACAGGGAATGCCTCTGTAGAATTTGTTTCATTAGTCTAAATTGCAGTAACAAATTAAAGCAGACTCAGAGACCCTAGGTCCACACGATTTCACATTGTAGGTTTCTGGGGGGGGGGGTTGTGGTTGTTTTTGTTTGTTTGGGGGGTTTTTTGATTCTGTCTTTTGGTGTGGGGTTTTTTTTTTTTTCACCTTATTTGCGAGGAATAAGGAAATGTATTTGAAGCTGCAAAATTCTTAAATTTCTTAATTTTTTCCCCAATTTGATTGTATCAAAAATAATGCTAGATTAATAGAAATGACTGGAGAGTGATCTACCCTTCTCCTCAACAACTTCTAGCTAGTAATTTTTTCAAGAATATTTTTTCTTCTTTTTTCTTCCAAAAATACTAGAATAAAATCAAGATAAAGTGGTTAGGATAGTTCTTTCATTTCCTCTTGTAAAACCATTAAGGCTTTCATTATTTTTAGCCAAAATATATTTTTTCTTAAATAATTGTGATAAAAAGCATTTTTGTGTGGTTTTTTTAACCACATTTGGTGTGGTTATTTTAACTGCTGTGATGCTTTGGTGCATGATTTGATGGGGCTTTTAGACTCAGTCATCAATATTGACGCACTACTGAAATGGTTCTGGCAGCTAACACAAAACTACACGCTTTTGAAGTCCTTCCTTCACTTTTTCCTATCTTACTTCATATAAAAGATTTTTCAAATCTTATAATAAGCTAAAGTGTTTGCTAACTAGATAATTACTTGGAAATTAATTTTATGTTATGCAAAACATAATTAAAAATGTAAATCAATAAAATGCAATTGTGGATGGCCATTTTATAACTTTAAAAGCTAACTAATCAGTATCAAATAGAAGCAGCAATTTTTAATGCATTCAGTATTATTGCAGAGGTTCTCAGGCAGGGGACATTAATTTTCACATTAGAAATAGGCTGTTGGAGAAAATGTAATGTTTTAAATGTAGCAGTGCTTTCTTTCAAGGAAGGAAGGAAAGTTCAGAATTTTTACTTGACACAATGTTAGGTTAGTTTAAAAGTTACATTTTATACCAACACATTTCAGTACAGGAAAACTTACAGATAAAATTCTTGGTTTCCTTACGAAATTTGAAACAAGCTCTTTTGTAGAGTCTTCTGCAGACTGGAATCCTGAAATTAATGGAAGTCATTTAAACACAGCAGCCTATTTGACTGTGCTAGTGGGTGCCTGGTTTTTGATTTTAGCAATGGGACAAAATCTAATAATGTAAAAAGTAAATGGGGAGGCAGGTTGTAGTGGTGACTCTGTTTTGCAAAGCGGCTTCACAATAGCGTATGCTATTGTGTACTTCATCTGCCTGAGTAATATTTTGTACAAAAGCCAGTCAACTGATTTCTCTGTCCAGGTTGGTCTTGCATTGCTTTGCAGATCCCAGGGACCCCAGGGCTTTGAGGTTTAAAGCTATGCACTCTTACCTGCTTGTGGAGGTCTCCGGTTCACAGCCACGTACAGTCAACTTCTTGTATTCTTTTGCCTAAAGCCGTCCTCCATTACTAAATAAGTATATCTTAAGGGGGATGTTCTAGGAAGTCTTTCAGCATATCTTTTAGGTGTATCTTCTACAGAATGTCCTTAGGTCCCGTGTTCTGCTGTGAGCCCTAAGTGCCCTTATTTGGCCGCTCATTTAAATGCCTGATTCAGAGCACACTGCTGTTACTTATCTCTTTTTTATTTTTTTTTTAAGACTTCAGAGTGCTTGGCTGCAGTTTTGTGCAATACTGGTAACAACATAAAATCTATTCTTTTATTGCTTCATTTTTTGACTGTCAGCACAACCAATTTGTTCTCTGATATAGGCATGTAAGAGCACAGAGCTACCCTTACTGCCAGTTCTGTCTGAAGGTTTTTAGTTATGATTTGCAGTCCAGTAGCATCAATGGATCTCAGAGGGAGCTCCATTGCATCAGATATGGAATAAATACAAAGACATATTTTGCTCCCCAAAATACGTAGTCTAAAGGAACTCTACATAGAAGTCAGGTAGGCCCAGATTGCTGTCCTGATGGCGTTTTCCGGTGGTCTTTCAGTAAGGTGATGGGTGCCTTTTGTGGCTGGAAAGCAGTGTGAAGCGGAGTGAAACGATCTCCCTACAGGCGTATTTAGACACGTGCTTAACATGCAGAACAGAGTTCAGAAACTGGTGTTGATGCTGCTCCACCGGTCTGGTAACCGACATCCGGTTATTTGAGATATGAAGAAGTGATGGATCTACATTTTCCTGGTTTTTGATTTCCGGTTCTGAAAACACCTAATCTTAGTATCTCACTAGCCTTATAATAAACTCCAAAAATCTACTACTACCCTTTAATTAACAAGAGAGAAAATTCTACTATTTTTCGCTGGTATAATTGCTCTTCCCAATGAAGCCTGAATAAAGCCTGAATTCTGAATAATGTTGATATATTGGCTCACTTAGAAAAGCTTTGTTAGCAGCTGATTGCTTATATAATCTCCTTGGCAATTTTTTACATTTAGGTTGTCCTTATTTTGTTACAAGAAAAGAACATAGAGGTTTTTACTTCAATTGGCTCCATTAATTTTCGTAAGTCATTTGGACAGCAAGGTATTTAACCAACCTTCTATGCAGTTTCAATGAAACTCTATTTCTAAAGAACCTAAATTGAGTGCTTTTAGTCTAAGGCTTAAGGCTTTCATTAGAAACAGGCCACGTTATCCGTGAAAGATTAATGCCCGTATGAACAAGAAGGGGTAATGTAATCAGGAATAGTAGTCTTATATCATCATAAAAAATGGGCCTTACTAAAAATCACAGTAAAAAAGATTCAGAGTTTTAAAAAAAACCCATCGCTGGCTCTTTTATCATTAACAACAAATTAAAACTAATTACCTTCTAATCACAGAACACAGTCTGATGTTCCAGTCATACTTTGTGGTGATTATAAAGGCAGGTGTGGAGCAATGGGAATGCTCAACTAACACGCGTGAAAGACATGAATGACTAGAATTAGTTCTGTATGTTGTGCTAATTTTCTTTCATGTTTTCCAATCTGTATGGAAGTAGGAGGATTTCTACATCTCTTTTTTTCCAAAGATGTTCTGTTCAGAGAAGTACATTTTGGTGATTTGTAGACACACAGCATTTCAGCTAAGCAATTTGAAGATGTATTCAAGCTGGATACATTTCCCTGAAATTCTAGGAACGGTAATGATAGAGAAGGTAAAGAGCAACTACAAAATTCTTCATGCTCATTCAGCTTCCTTTTGTTAAATTTTCTAATATTATGTTGGAGAATGAAGAAGCCTTTGAAAAAGCCAAACAAGCAAAAAATCCAAATCAAAACTTTGATTACAGTTTTCTGCAAAGTCTCTTTCTAATCAGTGTGCTTTTGATTTTGCTCTACATGGTATATAATATTTTGCTGAATATTTACTTTTCTTTTTTTCTTTTTTTTCTGTATGAATGCTTTTCCAGTGAGACTGTTCATCCAAGAAAGGTCAACTTTTCTGGCCAAGCAATATCTTCTTGACTCCCAAATATAAGTCAGGAAAACAGTTCCCAGGGGAAAGAAGTCTGGTCCAAAGACTAGATTTTAGAAAAGCCACTTTACTACACTGATCATTAAATATAACAAAATAACAGTAGATATTGTGTTAAAAAATGTGTAAGAGATATAGTTTTATAAACTTAATGGAATGGGAAAGTCCTTATGCTGAATGTTTTAAGAGGTTGAGACACACTAGTATGTAGTAGGGTGTCATTGCACCTGCAGGTGGGAACCTCAGCATGGATATGAGTTCAGTGTCCGAGGAACCTTGCTCCAGGACAGAGTGCTTCTCTGGTTGTGTGACCAGCAATATAAGGCATTTTATTCCAACTACAGTAAATGGATGTAATAATGGGTGTGGTTTTTTTTTTTCCCCTGGCTGTTTCTAAGCAGTTTAATTTGACCTTTCTATTGGGTGGTTTCCTAAACCAGTCAGCTCTAAGCGTAGAGGTAGAGAGCTCATTCTTCCTACAATCCTTTGCTTAGGCTTTCTTTGTATTCTCCATCCCCTTATATCTCTTTTTGACTTAATTTAAACTAAAATTTTTTACTTATAAAGTGATACGTTATAAACACCTTACTAAAAAAATCTACAAAAGTGAATTTTCTCTACTGTTACCTGTGTGTATTTCTAATTTATTTTTAGAATACCAACAAGCTTTTGATCACACAGCTTCTAGCATAACAGAATTGTGGTATATGGCTTTGATTTCTAGATATTTCTCAAGATCCATGATCCTTCCATAGAGAGATATTCTTAACAGATCATCTGACATTTTTACATGAGTCAAGCTCTCACTTTAGATTAAACTGTGTTTGTGCTGTTCATGCAGTGCCAAAGATTATAGCTGAAGAGAGGCATGGATTCTGCCAGGAGCTGTCTGAGGAAGGTGCCAGAAGAATGCATTAGTGTAGGACCCTCTCTCATCTCAGTATAGGAAGTATGTTGGGAGTGAGTATTGAGTTCCATTGGTCCTCCAACATTGTCTCCACCCTGCCAATCTTTTCTTCCATAGCCTAAACTTATGGCCAGATATGCGAAGACCAGCTCTGGTAATCCTGTCTTTCACAGACTTTAGTGGAGCTTAGGTGCAAAAGAGAAATTATTTTGCTATTTTATATTTTGTGTTCTTTGCCCCCATACTGAATTATTTATGGATAGAAACATTTCAAGAATTTTTATATCCTTATTTATCAATAAATAACTTAGACTGGATGGGACCTCTGAGTCCAACCTCTTCATCAAAGTGGGACCAACTTTGAAATTAGAGCAGGTTGCTCGGGACCATATCCTTGGTGAGATTTTAAATATCTCCAGTGGCAGTGTGGGAAACCAGCTCTTCACCGCTCTGACTGAAAATACTTTGCCTTATATCTAGTTGGATTCCCTGTGCTATAACTTGTGGACATTGCCTCTTGTCTATCCTCTGTGTGCCTATGAGAAGGATCTGGCCCAGCCTTCTCCCTATAATCCTCCTTCTGGCAGTGGAAGACTATAGTTAGATATCCTCTTAGCCTTTATTTCTTAAGGCCAAGCAAACCCAGCTCTCTCGTTGTACCTCATGCACTCCAGCCACCTAACCATCCTCATGGCATTCTGTTGGACATGTTTTGCTTGTACTAGGACAATTGGACAATACACTGTCCTAACTGGACAATATTTTGCTTGTACTTTTCATTATTTCATAACATCCTTGTCAATCTATTCCTCCAGTCAAGATAAATGTCATCCATGTCTCTTCCCGCTCACAAAGCAAGTTGTTTCATCACGGAAGGCAATCAGATTGATGAGGCGCAAGTTGCCCTTAGTCGATCCATGCTGGCCGTCCCCAGTTACCCTCTTGTATGACAGGCCTGTGGTTCACTTGATCTTCCTTCTTGCCTTTCTTAAAGATTAGCATAATGTTTGCTTTTTCTTTTTCTTTTTTTTTTTTTTCCTGAGTCATCAGGAACAATTCCAATCTTTAAAACGTGGAACTTTTGAAAAAGTGTTTACTGAACAACGTGCAATTTCAAGCAGGCTAGTGGGTGAATGTATTATTAATAACTCAAGCAATCCTCTAGGTGCAGGACAACTGTGTTATCTGTGCTATGGGGAACACATATACTGGATCCCAACATCAGATATTTTATGTACTAAATGTGTGGAATTGAATGAAATGTGTAGAGTTTTTTGCATGAAGTTTTCCATTGTTTTCTTTTGTAATTCTACTTGCATTTCAAGTACTCAGACATTTTATGAATCAGCTGCAAGATCTTTTTTGAGGTTACAGTGTCATGATTTAGGATTTAATGACATCTGAAATGTCATGCAGAAACAACAGCTTTGGCAACGCTGACTTAAGGTAAAAAGGATGGAGAATACAAAGGATTCTCTGTCACAGCTGAAATCCACCAAAGAGAGATTCTTCTCTTTTCAGTTTAAATTTCATGTGGCCTTACAGTTGTTTTGACTTTTTTTAGCTGGGCACTGTTGTAAGGAGCAGATTTAGTTAATGCCATAAACTTGATAAATTATGATATTCTCAGCGTGCCAAATCCCTATTAAATCCATGTCTTTTAAGCTCTTTTGTAATTTTAAAATTCTCAATAAACATCACACAAAGCAATTACCAACGGACCATAGCTGTTTTTTTAAAAGTAAACAATTATACTTGAATGTTCATTTCATAAGTGTCTGGTAGTGATAAAAAATAAAAAAAAAAAAATAAAAAAAAAACCACAACAAAAAAACCCATGCCAGAATCATGATTGGGATTAGTTGTCAGGCAATTATGTATTTAAGTAATTAAAACTATCATCCGTAACATTTAATGCTCCAAAAATTCAAGCATAATTGATGTCAGTCTTGTCCAGAGAGTAGGTTTTGTCTCCAGTGGAAAAGAATATTATTCCCAGATTTGAAAATTAAGTGTCTGGCTTTTACTGCATCCTCTTCTTCCCTCAGCACTGCTTGCCCACCCCCGCCAAAAAAGGATGCAAATCCTAAGTGGCTTGAAAATAAACTCTGTGCTTTTAAACAAATGTAACTTGAAATGTAGCAAAGCGTTTTCAGATCATGCTTCCCAGATCCTATCCCTGTGTAATATTATAAAGAGCACAATGATATAATTTTATTGAAAACGCTAGAAGTGGTGAAAAAGAATTTGCATAAACAAATGAAAGAAACTAGGTTGAATGTCAGAATATAAATGCAAATTTTGACCAAGAAATCAATTTCTTCTTTGTTTGTATTCATATGAAACAAATCAAAAGTAGAAAGGTTCTCAATGCCGGCTGCCAATAGAAAAAACATTGACAGCAATTTTAGTCTTACGTGCGTAGCAGTGAGCTCTGAGACATTGAGATGACACTGTTCTGTCAATGTTTAGAAATGCCATCTAGGGTTGGAACCTGCATTCACATAGAATTTTCGGAGGACCTGCACTCAAAAGGCTTTTGCTAATTGGTTTTATTAATATCCTATCTCTCTGTATTCCTTGCCTAACTGAGGAGATCCACCTTTCTCCAACCCACCTTATCTGGCGTTGTGCTGATTTAATCACAGTGTATTTAACCGTGGTGTATTACAAACACAGAACCCAAACTCGAGTGAGTAACAAAACCCCCAAAGATGTGAAATACTGCAGAGGATGGTGGAGTTAGTAGCAAAATATCCCTGTTGTCTTCGCTCTTAGTGTTCCTCCAAGCAGATGCCAAGTCAGTGCTTGCAGTGCTAACTGTGTGGGTAAAATTTTCATGTCCATACAGTATTACGAAGAAGCCTACTGGGGACAGTCCTACCTTTCTTGAAGTCAATAACTCATATATGTAGCATTAAATATAAAATATATATATATATATGTATATAAAAATAATTACCTACCTTCAGTTATTTGCTTTAATTTCTTTGTTTCAAAAATAAATAAAAATTTAGAAAATGAACAAAACCATGGAAACCATTTGATAGTGAGAAGGTGGCTGTTGAAGATGTAAATAGAATTATGGTTGCTGAAGATATAAATAGAATTATGAAGGTTTCCTGTAGCTTTTGATTTCCATGAAGGACAAAAAAAAATTACTTCATTGAAATTTCCCCTATTTCTGTATACTAAAACTCAGTAGGAATTTAGATTTCCACATGGCTTCATTTGATGTTTTGTGAGATAGATATATCTGAGTATTAAAATACTGTATTGAAAGACAAGTGAAGCATGCTGCTGCTGTAGTGCCAGCAAGGGACCATCGTTATTGTTTCATCAGTTTTCAATATGTCGTATGTAAGTTGGTTTAACTTGGCTCTTTGTAACTTTGTTCAAATTAACATTAAGGGAATGGCCTCCCTTTTAAATAGTGCAGTGTGCAGATAACGGGATTTCAGTTTCTTCTCCTTAAAAAATCATTAGTGGCAAAATAATCTTGCTATGTTGTCATAAACACATATCTCATTAGCAGCTATATGTTTATATATTTAAAACAGCTAATAGCTTGCAATGTGATCATTATGGCTAATGCCCTTGAACAGTATCCATTTGATCTTTCATTACCTTTTTCATAAACTCTAATAACCACCCAACCAAATATCGGCTCCCATACACAAAAGTACATGAATTAAATTAAAATTTACATTTGCTAGTATTTTTTCCAAGGCGCTTGCTTTCCAAACTTATCTATCCTGAATTCATTAGAACTGTAGTGTAGTTTAAACAGCCTGTAAGCAGCCCTTAACTCCAGGGAGTTTGAATGGCTGAGTAATCTAACTGGACAGTTAAGGATTTTCTGTCTAAGCTGACTGATGTTAATTTTAATAATCCTAGACTTTTTTCCCTTAATGTTTCAGAGAGTTGTTAGTAGAGTTCAGCCTTTTTTTTCCACCATTAGGAATCGCTCTGTATACCTGCTGACCCTTAGGGTAAGGAGCTGCCTCGCTTGAAAAAAGGTACGATGATGGTAGTATAAAAGTAGAGGGATGATTTCACGCAAGGACTTTTGCTTTTAACGGCATATCTTCAGTACTGTATTATCTGTGTCCCAGTTGATCAAACGTGTTTTTCAAATTCCCAAAGTTAAATTTTAAAAAATAAAAATAAAACTAAAATTATACAGTACAGTTTATATGCAGGATGAATTTGAAAGCTTTTGTTGACTGGTCACTGCTGTGAAATGCGAGATCCAGAAGGAGCATATTCTTAAGGACATGAGCTACAAATGAATTTGTAGTCACTGTAAGTTTATATTCATCTGTCTAAAGAAAGGTAGTTTAATTTTCTTCGACCTGAGTTACACGCAGAAGTACTTCTGACAACATTAGTTAGATATAAGATTGATATTGGGATCTTTTAGGATGAAATTCACTCCTTTAGATTCCAGAAATTGGCTCAGATTTCACCCCAGTACTCCTGGAGTGTAGAATAATTCAGGCAAAAATTCACACTTTGTTTCCACGCAGGCAACAGCATGTGTCTCTTTTAGGACAGTGCAGGTACGGGGATATGCCTGCAGCCATTCATCCCACTTTTGTGGTGATAGGCTTCACAATAGTATTAGCTGCAAATTTCTTGCAGGCAATTGCTCATCTGCCTTTTTTTTTTTTTTTTTTTTAAATCAGCACATAGGCCTACACTTCCGTTTGAAAGAGAGCTTATACAAAAATGGCATGTCCTTAGCAGTATATGCATTCAAAGCAATTCTCTGATTCTGAACCATATTTGGCCTGTTCATTCAATAATGACTTTATGCTACTTTTCTAGTTCTATGAGTTACTATTGAATCAATTCATTTTAGCCAGTCAACCTTCAAACACAGAAATACCTGATTTTGGAAGACCAAATTATTTTGTAGATTGGCTCACGCGCCAAAATTGATAGTTGAATTCAGATTGCAGAGTCTTCTATAGTATTTATTCATGCTTTTAGAAAGTACCCAGCAGGACTCTAGGCCCTGAGTGTGTAAACTTATAAAATGAGTTAACCTGATTTAAGACATGAAGAGAAAAGTAAACTACAAATTGTCCTATCCACACACAGTAATTTTTTCCCCAAGTACAAACCTAAATGTATATGTAGGGACCTGACCTGCACATAAAAATTGCCAGCTTTCATGCTACATATATATTAATTTATGTCATGAGGATCTAGCGGTTTGTGCTTAACAATATATATCCCCGTGATGTTAATTTTTTAGATTTTTTCCACTTTGAGAATTGTGGGCTTTAGTAGCTCTAAGGATCCATAAGTATTAGGAGCAAAAAGTTTTCTCCATTATGTTTTAACCTTGACATTCAGTGAGTAGAAATTGGAGTAATGTGTCACATGGTCTTCTTCAACCTTGTATCTTTTTCAAACCCAGGGCTGAAATTACACTTTTTTCATATCAATTTGTTCTGCTACAAATGGAACTAATTTGATTGTAATTTTTATTTACTTTGTAGAAGGAGGTTGCACTTCTTAATCAAATATAGTAAAAACTCATTAGCTTAGAATGAGTTTTTAACTAAAGATGAATTAGCTAAGAATCTGCTTTATTCTATCATTGAGAAGGAACATGTTCTTGGTGTCTCTCACACCTGTAAGTGCATTTTCTAACTTCTCATTTCTTCTCTAATTACGTCTTGATTGTGGGGTAAATTCTCTAAGCTGCATTGGAAGGAAAATCATTGTCTTTTTATCCTCTCTGTGGGGAATTCATTCCACTTGTTTACTGATGTGTGTGGCAGACTGAATAAAATGATTCCTAATTAGCATATATGAAATAATCATTGGTCTATCTGGAGTCATAATTAATGCATTAGGAAGAATTTACTGAGTGTCAAGGAGAAAGACATTAGCATAAATGAGCTTATTTTAGATGGGCTGCAATTGAGAGACTACTTTCCGGTAAGAATGTTTACCAAAATTAAGCAATAATAACATATCAATTTACTAGGAACCATTAGCATGCATGATCTGAACTATTAAGTTCTGCAAAGAAGCTCCAGCCCTGCCTTGAACACCTTGCTAGCCGAAAGATTTTGTAGCCATCCTAATAAAGTCCCAGCAGCACCAAAGGGTGTGGGGATGAGGAGCAGAGACAGCACAAAGAGGCTTTCTTTAATATGCTCGTGGACCTTCACAAAAGCAGATGCTGCAGAATCTTATTATCATCCTACCTGGTAACTCTGAGGCTTTATTGATTAAAGCATGTTCCTACTGAGAGTGTAACCTGTAGGCAACAGTGAAATGAAGATTATCCTTGCACAGGCAAAGGTGTTTTAAATAACTTTAATTTCTATATTGATACTCTGTGAGCGGGGAAGTGACAAACTGTGATACAGACTTTAACTATTTTCATTCCTTTTTTCCTTAGTCAGTCGTCAGGCATCTGATAGCCTGAAAGGAGATTTTAATCTTTAGAGGACTCTGTATATTGATGGAGGAATGAATGCTCCACCCAGGGAAGAGGCAAGATTCAGGAGACTTAAAAGTAGGCTTAGTCTTGTAGGCCTTAAGTTTATAGAACTTGTATCTAATAATTTTTAGCATAATCATCCTTATACTTAACATCGAAAAGATGTCACTGCAGATAGAGCCTGGCAGTGAGTCTGTAACCCATTGGGTTTGGCCCAACTTCAGGCGTGAGGAACTGACTGAAATCTGTTAAAACTGACTTATCTGACTCCAACGAGAGTCACGTTAGTCAAGCTAGAGTCAACTTAGTAGAAGTGGACTCCAATATTGTACTTGCTTCAAGAAATGGTCATCTGTTACGGGATTGTAAATTTACAGTAATCCACCAAATTCATGTAAAATCTTTTAAGAACAATCATAACTACTGTCATTAATTCACATGGGGAAAGCAGCAGTGTGGTTGATATCTCCTTTGCTGTCCCCAGCTTCTGTACCTCTTTGCTTGTGTATTTCCAGTAAGACAAATCACTGTTACGTACGTTAAAACTTTGCAGCAGTTTCTGCTTCATACTCTTTGCTATTGACTCTTAAGTGAAAGAGCCCACATCACCCGTATGTTAGCAAGGGTACTGATGGTGACAAACCCACAAAACATGCCCAACCATTTATATAGAAAGCATAGTCTTTTTACAGCTTTTTACAGCTAAATTAGAACAGATAAGTGTTTTGGCAGTCATAATAATATTTGTGCCTCACTAAGTGGTATACAAGCTGACTGCTAACATGGGAAAATGGCTCTTTTGGTTAATGAGGTCTCTGTTGTTATAGTCAGAACACCCAGTATATTGATTCACTGTGGTATTGGCTTTCGAAAATGAATTGAAAAGCGACATTATCTAGAGGGAGTCAAGAAAGGAAGAAGGCAGTACTAACAATGCACCATGGTTCAGATGAATGCGGCCATTTGGATTATTGAACGAATCAGTACAAAACGTAAGAAAAGACGGGGAAACTGTCAGAGACACAGCACTGGTAAAGAAAACCTATTTAGGCTTTCTTCCTGCCACCTTTATTGCCTTCATAGACATAATATATTTAGCAATAACAATCTTCCCTGACCTTTTTTCTAATCAAGTTGTGAGTCTTTATACTGAGGGAAAGTGATTGTGATATTCCATTTTGTTTGCGGCTCTTCTGCAGGAGGTACCATATCTACCAACGTGTCAGAAGCTCCATTTCCAGAATTACATGCAAGCCATTGTAACAAGTGCTGTTAAAAAACACCATCTACAATGCTGACATTTTGGCCCGGTGATAAATGTTGTAGCAAAATAAGACTTTTTCCTCCAGAAAGGTCAAAGCCAAGGTAATCGATTAACATAGCACCTGCTTAAGGAAGACAGTTGGTGCGTTGGAATAAAGAATTGTCTTCATTTTTCTTTTGTCCTTTCATATAAGATTATTATTTTTTGCATCCACAAAGTAAACTAAGAAGGAAGAATGGAAAGGGATCCTTAGGCTTGATCCTGCCCATCTCTGTAACTGTTGAGTCCCAGAAACACCATGGGCTATGCTCCTTCACATCACTTGATCTTAGTCCTGTTCTGCGACAGGAGCAACAGGCCTATTCATTTCCAGCGTCTACGTAAGCTGCTTCCTTAAAATATCTTTAAGAGATTAATGCATACAGAAGAAGGATGAAAGAGAGTCTTAGTTACCAAAAGAAGGGTAATGGCCCTCCAAAAAGCTTTCTTTGTTCTTCCCTTCCCCTCTCCTCTTCACATCTTAGCCAAAAAGCGCTCTCTGCCATTGTTCTCACTTCTGAAGGATATGCTGGTATTGTGATGGGGAGGAGCTCTTCTGCCTCACTATTGCTACTAAAAATTTAGGAATTCTGGGTTTGCTCACCTTGAATGTTTTCAATTCAGTAAACAACTGACAAGTTACGAATTTTTAGGCACAATCTTCCTGATAGGTGGATACAACCTAACTCCAGGTACTTGGCACAAGAATCAGAACGCGCCGTTGTACATTCCTGTTTCACACTGACTTTCTTTTTAATTGCAGTTTTCAGACACTGCTATTGCCGGGTATTTTCCTAATATTATTTCCTTCCTTTAATGTGTTCTGATGTATTATTCTGAGAATCTTTGACTTTGCTGCCTGAAGCTAGCATGACAGGTGTGGAGAATTATCCTCAGAAAATGTAAGACTTTTACATTAAAAAAAAATTTTAAGCGTTTTATTCGGAGTAGTGAAGATGTCACGCCTCACTTGTGGGAGACTGTTATGGATTCTCTGTGTAAGATTTTCCTGTCCCAAGAGGAGCTTTAATAGATCTTGTCATTACTGCTGTTCTGCATTCAGAATGATACCCTTATCCTCTCTGCACCGATTCTCTGACAACGAGCACGAGGATCCCCCTCCTTGCGGTAACGAGAACGTTGCTTTGGTAATTCTGCTCACTCCTCATCTCTGCGCTCTCCTCACCCCAGTTGAACAGAAGAAGGCGTCACACAAAAGGCAGCAAACTTTTTACTTCAGGAGAGAACTAGGACATGATTTTGTTTAGTCTACGCATGAGGGAGATGGTGAATGAGGGATTCTTCGTGGCAGGAGTAAAGAAGCAGCCAAACAGGCAGCCACAAGCCTTTGTCTATTGGATACAAAGCAAGTAAATACCTTTTCAAACAGTGGCTGAATTTACCGCTGCCGTTAAGTCAGCTCGAAGGAGTTGCACCCGCTTGCAGCTTTTGACCCTGGTGATGGTATCTCTCTTAAAGATGTATGTATTTCTGCTAATCTGACTTCAAACCCCAGCATTCTCATTTGATTTCACATTCACCGCGTAATTGCAAAATAAGAATGAAAATGCTTTTTATAATGTAATTCATAAAGCAGCTTATGGCCTTGCATAATTAAAATGGCTAAACGGAAACAGCTCACTGCACTTTGAAATGCATACTAAGCTAACCAGAAATTTATCAGTGAGTGCAGTTTCTATGAGACTGTGGAAACTTTGGAAATGTTTGATAACGGTGCAACCTAAATTAGTCCAGGAGGTGCATAAAATTAGCAGTAATTATTACATGAGAGTTGCATCACTGTATCATCATAAATGGCCTATTAGATCTGGCAAAAAGCCTTTCAGTTTATAAGCAAATTGGATTGGTTCTGCATTTTGTTCTCTGGCTCCCAACTGCTTTTAGCTATATGCGTGTTGATCCTGTGCTTCCAGGCTGTTTTTTTTTTTTAAAGAAATTCAACAGTGTTTGGACTCCGATACCTTGTTTTTAAGAGGCCTAACCATATATGTGAGTGATGTGAGAAAATTTGCGTGATTGACCAGAGCTTCCTCCAGCCCACCAAATTCACTTCTTTCCTGCACAGCCAGGGAGACAGAGAAGACGCAAAAGCTTTGCTGCTGTGACTAATTAATTAGGAACCATGTAGAAGTCTGCAAACTGAAACTTAGCGGCGTACTTAACCATGAGCCAGTTAGACTCTCGTCTTGAAGTGTCAATCTTTGAAGCATATTTTCAATGTATAATGCAGCACTAATTAACACAATTAAATGTTTAATTAATCACTTAAAGTAATTATTTTTCCTGCTTCCAGTATGAAACTGGAGAAACTGGGACATTGACCTTGTCAAGTTACAGTGTACCCAGAAATCAGGACCTGCTGTTTCTCAGCCCGGTGTTCCTGAGATGTTACGTACCATTCTTCTCCTTCCCCTTCCCAACAGGATGCCGCACAGCATCTCCCATAGCTTTGTATGTCACTCTGAGGTTAAACAGCACCAGGGAATCCAGTTCTCTGTGGTCTGCCACCATCTCAGGGCTCCCCATGAGGTTAACCAGCCCACTCAGAAGCTACCAACCGCATGTTCCCATCTGTGGGTCTCCACTCCAGTTTTTACAGGCAGCTGCATTAGCCTTTTTTGAGACATGAAGATTCACAGAGCAGCTGCACTATTAAATCCTGAATAGTGTGATTCTGAACACACAGATTTTTTTTTAAAAAAATTAAGCCCATTTTCATGGAAATGGGAGGTTTTGTTCTTGGAAAACAAATAAATGGTGTATTCCCCCCCTTCACCCCCCTCAGTGTGCTGTCACAATTCATGAAAATTCTTCTTCTTCTGTCCCCCTCCCAGTTAATGGACTCTAATTATCATGCATATGAGGGATATGAACTTCCAGCATAAATGGGTGGATACTGACAATAAAAATCCTACACTGCTTTCAGTGAATGCTGTGCATGTGTCGCCTCCCCCCATCATTAATTTTCAAGCACTGAGATTGCAGTAATTTCTGCTTATAAGTGGCATGTTGATGTGTTTATTACTCCGCAGTTGAGTTCAGGGCTGTTCCTCATCTCTTTTTGCAGTGCTCATCACCACCTCAGTAGCTATAGACTAACAAAGCCGAGGCCCTGTCTAAGACCCAAAGGAGCTGATGCCTGGGGAATTGTTGATATCAACCTGCTGTTCCAACAAACTTTCTCTGTTGCTAATTCTTCAAGCAGTCACAGTCTTTCAGACCTTAATATGAGGTCTTAATATGGAATTTGAGCTTCATATTAAGCATTTTTAAGGATTATTCTGTTTCAAACAGTGATTCTTTATTGTGTTTTAATTGGATGTTCTTTGGGAAATGCTGCAGTCGTATCCCTGGCTGTCCTAGAGCTCCAAGTGTTCTCCTAAATGTTACAGAGAAGATACTGGTCTTAAAAAACGATGTGGTGAGGCATGGCGAAGAGGGATTATGCTTGTAACCCTTCACAAGTTTCCCAGCTATTTGATGCATCATCTGTGTTCATTTCCCAGTAAGCGTTAGCCACTTTTGAGCCAGCGTGGGTTCTGTGAGGGCCTCGGGTGCACAGGACTTTGTAATTGCTGCAATGCTACATTGCCTTCTGCTAGAGTCTTTCCGTTGCAGAGATCTCTCTGCTGGCATTGGCAGAAGAACCTGGCCTAGCTCCATTGCTACCATATGGCAATCGGTTGATACACAGATGCCTCTTAGTCCGTGCTGCAATAGGATGGCGGACTCCTCTGTCAATCCTCCGTGTTAACACATATTGAAAATTTGCTTAAAAGCGTTGACTCCGAAGGATGCTTAACCTTGATTTGCGAGGGCTGCTCTTAATTCCCAACTCTTGGCTGGAGAGACAGCCACCCTCCAAAGCAGAGCCCCCCTGGTAATGTAACCCTCTGTGGATGGCAGAGCGAGGTCCGTGCCCCTGGCAGACGAGGCAGATGCCTGCCTCTGCCATCAGGGCAGGTAGAGCACAGGCTGTTCCCGAGGCACCCATCTGGATGGCCATCAGGCAGATTGTGTTGTGTCCGTGAACAGACCTTGAGCTTTTACTCTCTGTAGCCATTGATTTCCAAGGCGATGTGTTAACCCTGCACTGCTTTGCTAACGATCAAAACAAAAAAGAGCTAAGGTCTGCAACTGAGAAATCTGAAAGGAAACCTAAGCAGCACATTACGTTTTAGAAGAAAGTTCATGCTGTGGCTTTCATTGGGATTTTATTGGAGTTTGAATTGCTAGTAAAAGAAGAATCACAGAATGGGAAGTGAAGTCAGGCACCGGAGCTGGAGCACAGTTCTCACAAATGAATTTTATTGCTAGATGTTCAAACAGGACTGATCTGAAAAGCACGAGCAGATCATTACCATTCACAGATTGTTGATAGTATCTTGGTTTTAGAGACTGGTTCTGTATGATCCTTCCTGAGTAAATTGCACGGAACTTATTTTACTGCTCCAGAAGGCTAAAGGGCAGAGGCAGCTCTGCCAGGCCTGGGAGCAGAATTTTGCAGGGGCTCAGGTGATGGAAGCCTCAGGGCTGTGCCAATAAATCCATAATGACATTCTTCAGCACTGCACACCTCTCGTGGATAGCTCCCGCTCGGATGGTTTTAAGGGGACAAAGCTGTTTCAGTGGTAACAGATGGGATGGGAGCACTTTAAAAGCAGCATATCCCATCCCAACGGTTGTCTAAGTTTAAGGTATCAAGGTATAATCGGCAATTTTAAACATTTACCATTTTCACCTATTATGATTACGCATTCCCATTTCAGGATTCTCCCACATACAAATGGAAAATTACTGCACTCTCAGTTCAAAAAGCTGAAAAAAAATACAACAAAGTTTTGGATCATTTTGTGAGCTGAATTAAATAGTTTACATACATGAGCAAACATACATCCACCTTTACAATACATAAAAAAAACCTTTGAAAGAACAAAATGTTATGATGTTGCTATGACTGGCCCATACAATGTAATTGTTACGATTCTGTAACTCATAGTGGTACTCCAATATTGTCTCATGACACCTGAAATGAACTCAGGAGTCTATAAAACTATTTAGCAAGCAATGACTGCCTTGAATATGAAGATGAGATACGACCATTAACACTGGACAACTCTGATTTTTTGTTACTGTCGTGTACCAGTCATTCCCACTCAATCAATGGTAGTCAGGTGGTGCTCGGCACATCTGAAAATTAGTCTTCTAGTGTAATTTCTTTTCCAATTAGAATGAACACATTTCTGGGATTTCTGGGAATTTTAAAATGAGATGCAGCAAAAAAAACAGTAGAACAACCATCTTCTTGTGACCCCAGAAATGAGTAAACTTTTGTACCTGACTCTAGGATTTAGTAATTAAGTTATTTTGCAATACTTTTATGATAGTCAGAAAACTTTAAACTTTGCTTATGGATAACGGGCTAATTATTGATGAGGTCTTGAGGTGCTTGAATAAATCACACTATTTTGTAGCTTTTGGGAACTACGAATGGAAACGTGTTTGACTTCTGTCCTCTCCTCTCAAGCAGCCTCTTTGCTTCCCCACCTCCTCCCTCACCCCCAACACCACAAGACTCAAGAAGAGGAAGGCTTGAGACTTTGTAAATACTCCTTGCATCATCCTAAATTCAATATTATTGGATATCTTATCGTGTACAAGAAGTATGACCCCAGTTCTGCCTTCGTATCCTACGTCTACCACAATAAAAATTATCTCCTTACATTTCACATAGTATCAGGAGGAAAGATGGGAGCAAAAAGGATGAGTCTTACTTTCTCTCTGTCTTCCCTCTCAAAGAATCAGAGAGTATAACAGGTTAATGAAAATGCTGGATGGAAGAAGAGAAAAGAGGACTGGTACTCGAATAAAAAATAATGGTGTGTGAAACATTGTGAGGTTTCTGAGGGGTGGAGTCTTCTGCACAGAGCTGTGAGGTTTCTGAGATAGGTGAAGAAAGACGAGAAGGAGCAGGTTTGTAAGGAAATTACCGGTATAATCTGTGCAGACATAAATGTTATCTAAATCAAATCCAAATTTAGAAAATGGTTTTAATCACCATCTCCTCCATAGAATTTGTGTATTTCAGATTTTAGCTGTCAATTTTCAGACTGTTTAGCTGTCCTCTTTAGAGCTTACTTATATACTCTATATGCAGTAGTCCAAAATTAAAACCTTGCTGTCCTGTTCCTCTGTGGTTCGGAAGGAATGGAAATTATTCTTCCTTTTCATTCTTATTTTCAGAAGGTTGTCAAAATCTGAGAAGTGAGAACAAGGGGATCTGAATGTGGTCCTTGATTTTGCCACTGATTTATTTACTTTGGAAATTTATTTTATTCTGTGCCTCAGTTTTGCCATTAAGGGGGGCTTCAGTGCATCCGTACTTCATATTGCAGATAGCGATAGTTTATTACATATTATTATTACTATTTACTATCATCTTGTGATTCTTAGGTAGAAGGCTATATTCAGATACAAAATATTACTTCTCTGCAATTATTATGTCCATGCCAAGAGTCGACAAATAAGCTCTGTGAAGCCAAATCGCAGTGTTGTTGGCCCAGCTGCAGTTAGTACTGCATGTCACTGTAGAGAAAAAATTGCACTTCTTGTTCTTCCTCCTACAGAACTCCTGATAAACATTTCAAATGGCAGTGGTGTAATTATCTTTGATTAGTGACTGTGCTAACTTTAAAATAAAAAAAAAAATAAAGTAGATGTTGATTACCAAGCACTAATGTAGTGCTTTCATGCACAGCTATAATTCCACTCATGAATATACATTAATCTTATGCATCAGTTGTTATCTTTATCTATAATCAAAAGACACTAACCAATGCGGCTTCATTCTGATTTATGAAATGTAGAGGAAGCATAGCAATGACCACAGTGCAGGATTTTTCTGAATGATGTAAAAATCTTTAAATGTCTTTCAATCTCTGCTGTTTGAAATAAAAGCTGTATTTTTTTTTTCCACAAGCAAAATGTTTCGGAATAAACTGTTGCAGGGAAGGCAGTAACCAGAATAACCGTGAGAGAGAAGAGCGCGCAAGGGAACGTGAAAACAGAGGCTAAAAGCAGCAGGGCTGGGAACTTATGTGATGGGGGAAACAAGTAGTGCATTCCTGTATAGTACATAAATGCTTAGCAGGAAAAAAATCTCCTGGAGTAATCTGTGGAGGAGGGGAGAAAGTGACCTACAGGTGAAAAGGTGCGAAAATAAAGTGCTTGGGTCAGGATTTATATCATGTAGCGCCGATATATCTATTATTATCAACATCTGAACTAATTGTCAAATTTATTTTCTAGTCAGAGGAAAGAAAAAGCTACTTATGGAGCATGATTCATTTCTTCTTGGAGTGAATATGTAAATACAAGCAGATGAGTTGTGCTCCAGAAATGCTCATTTCTCTCCACTGACTCTCATGTGAGTTTGCTTGACTAGCGAAAATGCAGATGGCTACAGTGGGGACATCTAATTCTCATTCTCAGGCTCCTCCCTGGCTCCAACGCTCTTACTGTGGTTGTTCTAAAGTTAAAAAATAGCAATGAAAGGCTGCAATTAAAATCAGCAGGTTTCACATAAAACCTTGAGTGACAACAGGTTCTAGAGAGCTTCGCTGCTGCTGCCATTTTTCAGTCCTTTACTGTATCCTAGCTCAGCACTGTGCAGGCTGAAATGCTGGGCTTGAAATAGCGTATGCTGCTCCTGCTAATTTCCAGATCAGATATAATTGTTGCATCCAGCGTGGTGGGGGCTCCCGAGGGACACGAGTGCTGCGGGGCTCAAAAACCCAGAAGAGCTCGTTGCCATAGTAGCCTCCCGTGGAGCATTTGCTCCTTTGGTTGCTTTTCTGATACATCTCAATCTTGTGCTGTTTCAAAGTTAGTTTTTATTCTGTAGTAGGCTGTATCACATTTGATTGAACCTGTCAGATCTCCCTAATCAATTTTTTAAATATCAGTTTTCTCATGCAATGTGGTAGGGCAATCTAAATGTTTGAATCTAATTGGAAAGGTGCTTTTTTTTTTTTTTTTTTTTGCTTTTCCCTTCAAACAGTCACAGAAGGTAAGAACAAGAGCTCAGTGAAAACCAATCTGGGAAGAGTACAGTTAGCAGATTAAGGGGTCTGTTCTGAGTCTTCGTTTTCCACTCTCATTATTCTGACTGATCTTTGGCAAAGCAAGGCAGGCGTGTGGGCTGTATTTCCAACCTGAATTTTTTCGACAGCCGTGCAGCAGACTCTAAGATGGCAATTGATTGTAGCACTGTACAACTTAAACGTGTCTGTGAACTGCAGTAACTGTGCGACTATTCCCCTGGGTTTTCTAAAACAGATCTCAAAGTTTCTTACATACGTTCTGTGTTTTCCCGCAGAGCTGAATCTGACAAAATGCTCTCTTTGCAGTGACGATGCTCATAGGGCTCATCGTTGTGGTAGGGACAGAGACACGGGGCTTCTCCTCTCCTTCAAAGAACAGTGCAGAAAGGTGTTTGCATTTTGCAGTGTATTGCTTCACCACCCAATTCAGTCCCATCAAGTTGTTCTATACGAGAAATGACAATTTCCGTCACTCTGAAGAAGTAAAGCCAACTGCCTAATCTTTTCATGTGGGTGTTCCTTATACCTATCCTATTGAAGTGCAAAATGTCATGTTATTGCTTCCCCAGAAGATACTGTGAGTAATTCTTATTGATAGCAGAGGGAGGGGAAAATATGGTATCAAAGCAAGTTCTGCTAGCTGTTTTGTGACAACGTAGATTTAAAAGTATTTACAAGGAGAGCAGTGGGATTTCCTCTACTGGCATGATTTGGCTCCATGGTTTTAAGTGGACTTGGTGTTTCGCAAGGAGAAATCAAATTGTTTTGTACTCGTCTTTAAAAAGGGCTACACCAAGAAAGTAATGAGGTAGAATTGGGAAGCACAGTGGGTTCAAGGTTACTGGCTGCATATGTTTAATCCGTCAAGATAAGCCCAGGAAGCACTTGGTTCTGATTTTTCTGTCAGTAATTTCACATCTATTTGCTAACCCTGAATGCAATAGTAAGACTCCTAATTTAAATGAATATGAGGTGAGTTTCAGGTCTTATTCACAATTCTGACTTCACAGCTCAGGCCTGTCACTACCGAAAGATTGAAGGAATGTGCAAGAATGATTCATTCCTAAGAATAAAAGCCCACAATGAAAACCCAAGCCAGCAGGTCTGTAGGATGTTTGAGCCTTGGCCAGCATACTAGGTTATCTTTGAATTCAGCAAAAATTGCCTTTTTTTCCGTGTGACATCCAGGACACAGCTTTTCAAGGTCAGACAACTGCTAAAGCTCATCCAGCCATTCTCTTTCTTAAACATTTTGGGAGATGGGAGGGAGCAAAGGGAAGCTGTTGCCTTTGTGACATTCTTAGTTTGTTAAACTAGATTCACAGTTATATCTGGCCCCATTTTTAGACTTCTTTATTCTTCCCAGACTTCCAATTTAAGCCAGTGACTGAAGGCAGCAAAATGCCAGTTTTACAGCAACGACAAGAGAGCTGAGTACAGATAGTTTTTCATTTAAAATCATCCTGCGCCCCCAAACTGGATTTACTTTGGGCCTGAATCCATTCTGAATAAGACTCTTGACCTTTCTGAGATTATCATGGTGTGGGATGGACAGGTTTTCTCAAATTCATTGCATTCTATGTGTAGAAAGAATAAGGTACAGATGCTTTGTTGGAGTTACTGTTTCTGAGAATGTAGTTTTAAACTACTCCTAATCTGATTTAATATTCACACGGACAATGTATTTCCTTTGCCTGCAAAATACAGTTGTACCCACGCAGCTAATTTGATTTCTAAATATCTTGTAAAACCAAGCTGAATTTTTTTTCCTTCTTCTCATTAACTGAATTCGGTATGTAATTGTTGATATCTTCTACGTGGTGGCAACCTGCCTGTAATGATGGGGTTATGACACTAGCTCAGTTGGATTTAAAGTAATGCTTTACAGTCAGTGGCTTTGAAATCAGGAGCATAGCGAAAATAAAGAAGATTAAAACCAATTGGACTCTTTTTTTTCCCCAGTTGCCATAATAAAGTCTGATATTGCCTGACATAGAGCACTGACATAGAGCACTGCAAAGCCTGACCTCGCTTCTGTAGGTGCAGAGGAGTTTTGGACTCAAGAAAATGGTGCACATTTGCAGAACTATGCAGAACAGAGTGTGTTATCCCCTGGGGCTCGACAGAAAGACCTGCTTTTTTGTGTGCCAAGAAAGGAACAGAATTAGTGTGTCCTCTTGTATATGGGACGTCGAGTTTTCTCACATAACAATTAGTGCAAACAAAGGGATAAAAATATAAAAGCAAAGGCTGTAGGTTCATAAATTGGTGTCTTAAAGTGTACCAATTAACGATATGTTCAGTGTTAGACCAAGAGTATATATATGAGTGCAATTTGACTTGTAACATTGAACAAAGCCTGGTTATTTATGAGCCAGAGAGGCAAAACTCATAACATAATTGCACTTGCAAAACAAATGTGCTGTTATTTGACTAACGTTCCTTTCGAGCAACCCTTCCTGAATAAGCAAGTAGAATATTTATACATTCAAATCTCTGTGTCTAATTGTGTTTGTGCGTGTAGTTGCATACTGCAATTACTGTTCATTGACGCTATGCATGCATTTTTAAAAATCTAACTTCATAAATTGACATCTCTAATTTTATTGCCTCTCACAGATGTATCTGAGGCTTGTGTATATATATAGATAAATGACTTCTAACTAAAGGTGGCACAGTCAGAACCACTGGTTTCTCTTCAAGTAGGAGTCATTTGGTAAATGAATAAACCAAGAGAAAAGTCACCTTAAGGACTGACCATTGCACAAGCAAGTGACATAAAGAATGCTCACACGAAGAATCAGAAGGAGAGACTGAGCCTTAAAGTTGGGATGGGTTTTGATAGTAGCTGCGATTTTTCCTTGACTAGTGGCAATTCATTAAGCTCTGAGCTTCAGATAATCCTGAATCTCACCGCACAAGCATATATGCTCAGGCCTTTCATGTGGGGGTAGAAACCTCAACATTTTCCCCTTTAAAATTTAGGGTTTTTTTTTATTTACCCATTATGGAGTTGTAGGTAGTACATAGCTAATCTTCATGCCAAAACTGTACCTTTTTCCCTCAAGTGAATAGGGTTGGATTTTGATTTAAAAACACAAATCACTTTAGAGTTACAGTTCAGGGATTGTACAGAATGATACTTGGAGTACAAAATCTAGAGTAAAAATTAAAATACTACCTGGTAAGGTATAGTAAGGCAGAGCACTTTTTAAAATGGCGTTAGTCAAGATAATCAAGATGTGATTCTATGATAAGTCAAACTCTGAAAATGTACTTTAATTCCAGTACTTTAAAAAGTAATCAAGTCTGTAAATTCAAGGTAAGGAGGAGCTAAGTGATTTGAAATCTGAAAGACTGCAAGGTCACCAGCAACCAGAACAAGACATGGAATTCTTACCTAAAAACAAGCAATTAAAATTTGGAAAGTGCAGACTCTGGACAGGTCAAAAGAGTAAATGAAAAGTCTTTACGCCAAGTTGTAGCGGATAAAAACGATATCATCAAAAATCTTCAAGCTTCCTTTTTACTTCTGTTCTCTTCTTTAACATATCTACGGCTATAATAATATATATAAGTAACCAAGGAATATTAGTGTTTGTGAATCTTTTGAAAGTCATCAATCCTCAGTCATAGATCTACGTGAACAAAGATCTGAATTTTTGTTCACGTTGTCTTTAGGGTTTAAGAAGGAAAATTTCAAGGAGGAAAAAAAGAGTTAATTTCTTGTCACCTACTGACTTCCCCTTTTGTGACTGAAAATCTTTAATGTAGGCTTGGACGTCTCTATTCACTTCTATTATGCTCCTGGAAAGACCTGTGTTTTTCATTTATTTCTGAGCACAAGCATGCCAGTGGGGCTATTTGGATCACAATGTGAAAGTTTCTTGATGTATTTTCAGAATCAAGTTGCGAAAAAAATGATAATCAGTAGAGCTAGTTAGGGGAAGAGTTTCTGTGATGTGCTTCATGGGACTAGGGTGAAACCAGCCAACATTACAAAATTACTGAAAAAATCACCAGCAAGTAACCTCTTTGATCCCTTTCCATCAGGATATGTGCAATATAGACTACTACAACCACCTGCGCTCATTTTCCTAAAGCATAATATTGGGGTACATGCTATAGTATTTATCAAAACATATTGTGATGTATGAAATAAATTTCAGAAACACATTCACTAGACAGGAGTCCAAATCACTTTACATAATCATTTTAAATGAGTCTGGAAGTACAGAGAAAGTCTCTGTTGGTGCATGGGGAACCACCTTACCAGCATTCAGCAACACACAGATCCCAATTACTAGAGAAACCCCTGTTGACTCCTTTTGATGTACACACATGAAGGAAACTGTAGTACTGCAGAAACCACTGCCTGTGACTGTGGCTAGTGAACTTTCTTGTAACCGCAGAATGCACAAAGCTTGACTGATACCTTTTTTTAAATGGCTAAATCCAAAATATAGATTCTCCAAAGCCTTCTCAGAGTCTAACTGGTTAAGCCTGCAGAGTCCTACTTGTCCGCTAACTAGGATACCTCAGTACTCATCCAATGAGCCAACATAAAAGTCTTTTCTTTAGTGAGCAGCATGGTGCTTAATCTCCAGCAGGATTCAGAAATGAAATTTTCCCTTCTCCATAACACCTGCAAAGACTGATCAAATGAATACTCTTAGAACAGAAAGCCAGGTGAGATTTCATATTGAACACAGGGGAGAGGAAGAGGAAACGTGCTGTGTATTTCCCTTCTTTTTTACTTACAACCTGGTGTTTATAGCTTCTACCCGGAGGATGAGAAACTGAGCTTCAAATCCTCCTATTGTTTGTTTAAAGCAGGAGGCTGCTTCTAGGAGCATGCGCTAGCACAGTCTGCGATAAAGTTCTTAAAATTTCTGCTATCGCAGCCTTCCTGCAGCCCTTTCCTTCTTAGGAGGTGAAACTTAAACCCGTCTCCTTAGGATTCCCTGCCAAGAGTTTAGATAATTGGGAGTGCCAGCTTCTCTGGATTAATACAATTTTAGCACTTGTATTGGGAAGATTATGGCGTGGACAATAGCAGGGCACTTAGGGTTAGGTGTGGTGAAGCTGTGCCTACCTCTCTTACATGGACCTAGTCACTGAGATTGCTTTAGTCCCCCATGAGTAAAAATTCAATTGGTGTCTCAAAGATTTTAACTTATGCAAACAGTTCATAGTAGGAAATACAGAAAAACACTTCCAATATAAATTACAGGTTGAAGGGGAGTGAACAAAATGCAAAATGAAACGGCTTAGGACACAGTGGTGAACACACCTATTCCTGCATAAATTTTTTATCTCAATGATTGTGAGAACTGGGATGTCTTCAGCATGTGATCTCTCCTGTAAAACGATGGAGCTGTCATAGTTGCCTAAGACCTGATTTGCTTCTGTTTAAGATGGAGGATGCAGTCAGCTCCTGCATGACCCACTTCTGCTTAGCTCTGGGTTTGGAACATCCTGAGAGAATAGCAGGACCATAAGGATGCATCTAGATTCTGTGCTTATTTCCTTTCTCAGCTGGAAAGAAAAATAAACCTTTAAAGGGACTCTGTAATTAAGCATAAGGTAGAAATCATAGAATCATAGAAATAGAATCATTGTAAAGGTCATCATCCAACCCCCCTGCAATGCGCAGGGACATCTTCCACTAGATCAGGTTGCACAAAAACTCATCCAACCTGACCTTGGATGTTTCCAGGGGTCTTCTCTGGGGAACCTGTGCCAGTGTTTCACCACCCTCAGCGTTAAACATTTATTCCTTATGTCTAGTCTAAATCTTCCCTCTTTTCATTTCAAATCATTACCCCTTGATAGGGGGGTAATACCCTGCACAGGCCCTACTAAAAAGTTTGTCTCCATCTTTCTTATAAGCTCCCTTTTAGGTACTGAAAGGCTGCAGTAAGGTGTCTCTGGAGCCTTCTCTTCTCCAGGCTGAACACCCCCAACTCTCTCAGCCTGTCCTCACAGCAGAGGTGCTCCAGCCCTCTGATCATCTTTGTGGCCCTCCTCTGGACATGCTCCAACAAGTCCATGTCTTTCCTATTCTGAGGACTCCCAGCTGGACGCAGTACTCCAGGTGGGGTCTCACCAGGGCAGAGTAGCGGGGCAGAATCACCTCCATCGACCTGCTGGCCACGCTTCTTTTGATGCAGCCCAGGATGTGGTTGGCTTTCTGGGCTGAGAGTGCACATTGTCAGCTCATGTCCAGCTTTTCATCCACCAGTAGCGCCAAGTCCTTCTCATCAGGGCTTCTCTCAATCCCTTCATCCCCCGGACTATTGATATTGGGGGTTGCCGTGACTCAAGCGCAGGACCCTGAACTTGGCCTTGTTGAGCCTCATGAGGTTCGCATGGGCTTATTTCTCGAGCTTGTCCAGGTCCCTCTGGATGGTATTCCGTCCCTCAGGCATGTCAACTGTACCACTCAGCTTGATGTCATCCGCAAACTTGCCAAGGGTGCACTCGATCCCACTGTCTATGTCATTGATGAAGATATTAAACAGTACTGGTCCTGCTTGTCGCCGATCTCCATCAGGTACATAAGCAGAGAGAGTCAGGAACATAAGGGCGAATGTGAAAGGGGACTGGTGCTCTCAAACATCATTTATACTCTTTGTACTTTATCTGGTGCTCATCACAAATACCACATCATAATCTAAAAACTACTGTGGTCTTCTCAAAGAGTTTGTAATATCAGAAGCGGAAAATTTTCCCAGTTTGGGTCTCCATTCCCCATCAGAAAACAGATGTATGGCTTGCACTACGCAGGAAAAGGAATGTACCCCAATTGAAACTGTGAACATTGTTTGCTTGCATTTATAATTGTAAGGTGGAACAGATGGTGACAACTTAGTTGAACGTGAACAGTCTATTGAAATAATCTAAATTGTTGAGCTATTCTTCTATAGAAAGCGGTCTATGCACCATTCAAACAAATTGAAAGTAGCCTTCACGTTATTGAATCAGTTGAAATTGCCTTACATTGTGAGTTATTCTGGGCTTACAGGGTTTTGCAGAGTATATAAGCTGTTTCATTTTGGTCGCCGTGAATGCTCCAAAGCTGGGGAAGAAATCTCGCAAGTTAACGAAAAATCCATAACCATTCTACTCTCTGACTCATTTTGCTGTAGAAAAAACTTCTGGGCAGATATCTAATGAGATTAACAGCATTAACAAAAATGTCATGTCTTCAGTTTTAAGCCCAAGGACGGTCTGCTCTTATCAATAGGCTCCAGATCTGCAAGACAAGGCAGTAGCCCAGATCAAAACAAGCTCCATCAAAAATATTGTTTTCTACTTTTGTTAACTTAGTGTGTTTACACTTAGCATTTTGAAAGCAGGTGGCAGAATGTCTTCATGTAGGCATGGCATTCAAAAGGAGAATAGGCTGTTTGATTTTTGTGTGACAGATTAAATTTTCAGAGTCTCCATGCATGACTTCAGAAGCAGGTAAGGCACTGACGGCTGCTCACGCAGGCCCTGCTTCACGAGCAGACGTTGGTATAAGGGACCTAGGCTCTCCTATACAAAGCAAGAAGAAAATTGTACTTGCAGGACCAGTGTGCACGATAAAAAACTGAATTGCATTGAGCAGAGAGCTATCTGAGACAGTCTCTAAAGATCTTAAGGGAGAGGCTGTGTCTTAAATCCTACCTAGGAAAGTAAGGAGGGCTTTGAGATACAAGGAGTTACTGGGAGGTAACTTGCTGCCTATGTAATAAAGCACCTGGTTTTGTGATAAACTTCCATGTGTGTGTTTCCATGTGATAATTTGGTGAATGCAAGGTAGTTTATTTCTTTTTCGTGCCGTTATGCCTCTCTCTGATCAGGGATATAAACACTTAATTTTTCTATTATTCCACAGTAGATGTTTCTGTGCCTGTGCCATTTTACTGTCTTGGATTCCTCTCCTGCATGCAGTTAGATGTATAAGTGTCTCCCATCCCTCCTCAAAAATGAGAGATGCCAGCATTACCCCTCTACCCACATGCCACAGTGCTCATCTGATATTTTGATATCCCTTTCCTACCTGGTCAGGAGCAGAGATTTGAACCAAGTGGTCCAATACTAAAATGAATGTCCCAACTATGACATTACATGTGGTTTTGGATGGAGGTCATAGAATCATAGAATGGTTTGGGTTGGAAGCGACCATAAAGATCATCTAGTTCCAACCCCCTGCCCTGGGCAGGGACACCTCCCACCAGCCCAGGTTGCTCAAAGCCCTGTCCAACCTGGCCTTGAACACCTCCAGGGATGGGGCAGCCACAGCTTCTCTGGGCAACCTGGGCCAGGGGCTCACCACCCTCACAGTAAAGAATTTCTTCCTAATATCTAATCTAACATCTCCCCTCTTTCAGTTTTAAACTGTTACCCCTCGTCCTATCACTACACTCTTTCATAAAGAGTCCCTCCCCATCTCTCCTGTAGGCCCCCTTTAGGTACTGGAAGGCCGCTATAAGGTCCCCAGAGCCTTCTCTTCTCCGGGCTGAACACCCCCAACTCTCTCAGCCTGTCCTCACAGCAGAGGGGCTCCAGCCCTCTGATCATCTTTGTGGCCTCCTCTGGACCCACTCCAACAGGTCCATGTCCTTCTTGTGTTGGCGGCCCCAGAGCTGGACACAGTACTCCAGGTGCAGTCCTTTTGAATATCTCCTTTAGAAATTACTCTACTGAGTATTTAACCAAGTAGCCGCTGGAAGCTTACTGCAACATCCAGAGCCAGTGAAGTAATTTCTGTTTTCGCCTGCAAATTGCATGTGAACAGAGGAAAAACCTCAAATATTTATTTCATCAGTCTTTAACTAGGAATTACACATCTGTGTTTTATATGTGGAACTGATAATTACAAGATGAAAAGAGGGAATGAGTTGGAGATAGAAACCTGTTGTTTCAGTCTTAATCCATTTATACTTTAGAGCTTTTTATTTCCTGTATTTCTGTGGGATTGTCAAAAAGTACACTAAGGTTTCAAAGTTAAGGTGGAAAACTTCCTGAATTACTGCTCAAAAAGAGCGAACAAGTATATTGGCATATTCAGCGATTTTCTAGTGACAGATAATTAATCCTTCATTCTGAATGGCTAGCAAAGGTCTAACGCTACTATTCTTTAAATAATGTACAGCATATTCTTAAAGAACTGTAAGGACATATATAAATTTTGCATACGGCATTCATTTAGCCTGTTAAATTGCATTTAGCAGTGGTCAACAGCTGTAGTATATAGCACTTTGCATATTTTAAAAATAATATAATGAAGCTAATATTCTTCCTCTTGTCACTTTTGACTCCAAGTTAAATGGAAGCAGGAACAAGCCCCAGATAAGTGGATGGTTTCTTAGTACTGTGTGTTTAGAAAGGGGTGAGATTCCTTCCCCTGTTGGCATTCATATTTGGTCTGTGTGTGCCAGGAAGACTACCTGTTAACAACCCTTGTCTGAGCCCAAACAGATATAAAATGTAACATTCCTATATTTTGCATATATGTGTGTGTGTGTGTGTGTGGTTGTGTGTGTAAATAAAATTATCTTCAGGGTATTTCTTTTATCCTGAATATGAAAATGCCTGTGTTGCTCAACTGATAAGGTAAAACGCTCTTTTAAAATTCACATGCAAAGGTTTTTGAGATATCTCTCAAGAATAAACATACATCTTTGGCCATTGGGTTTAATAAGCATAGGGAAAACATCAGTTTGCTAGCCTGTAGCACATTCTAAGTCTGCATAAAGAAAAGGTAGCTTAACTTATCATCATAATTGCAGTTTCTTGACTTAAAAAAAATAATGCTGTGAAATGTAACACAAGGGCTTGTTATAAGGGCTCATTTTTTCTTTTAGAAGGAAAGGAAACCCTACTGACTGGTATGATTTTTTATAAATGCCTTTTTGTCATTTGAAGAGCTCTTCTATAGATATTTCAGACATACATTCCCCTGAAAACCCATCAAGTTGTGTTTTTTAAAGAAATGCAAGCACTAGAAACAAGAGATGCTTTCAGGCACCGTTTTGTTTTGGTGCTGTTACACACACAGCTCTGTGTGTTACAATAGGGGAAGGATGTTAACATGAATGAGAACAGAGAATAGAAATGCAATAAAAATGGAAATTAAATAAAAACAAGATTAGATCTATTTAATAAATGCAAAGCCTGGGTCCCTTCAATCCCAGGAGCCAAAGTAAGGATAGAGAAAGGCAAGTCCTTCAATTATTCATGGATACACATCAGCAGCAAGCAATTATTGCCTTTGGTTATAAGGATTCAGTTGGCATTGAGCACTTAAACCAGATGTCTTTTTCAAAAAGAATCTGTATAACTTTGACAAGACATTAGCACCTATCCCCAGTTATCTCCTTATTGGATCCAAGTTGTCATCCAGGAGAACATTTGTATTATAGTTGTGATCAAAATAAAATATAGTGAGTTACATTTGTGTTTATGTAGAATAGTGGTCCCTGTGCACATACACCTCCTCTTTGCTATGGTTTAATCATAATTTCATTGCAACAAGATTCAACAAGGAATCATTTTAGGAGAAAACTCCATTTGTCCCTCCCTACTGTGATGGTCTGATTCAATCTTCTTCTCTCTTATAAACTGGATAATTGTAAAGAGGCCAATGATTCAGACTTCTCGGAAGAACATATAAGTATCTTTAAATTGCCACAAAGAGTATTCCATAAATACATGAAGGGAGAAAAAAACAAAAAACCTCTCTGCTTATTGAGAGCGATAACAAAGGAAATTAGGTTCAGTTAGTCATTTAAATTCTCCAATATGTTTTTCTTTCCAATGTATTCGCGGGAGATTTGCATTTCTTTCTATCTCAGAATACCTTATCTGTCTCTCTAAGCTTTTGTTTTCACCCTCTGTTTTCTTTATATCCAACTTCAGTGTGCTTTGACACTCCTTTTCAAATAAAAATGTAAAACATTGAATTAATGAATTAGATGAAGTGTTCAGCTTACTATCTGCTCCTGTCTGTTGTGAGTTTAAAACTTTATTGGGAATGCAGAATTAAATAGAGATATTAATGAGGTTTATACAGAATCATCCTTCCTTCTTCCAGAAGCTGCTCTATGAAGTCCGGCGGGGCAAGTCTGACACGTGATACGAGCAAGGTGCTCCCAAAGGCAGGTCTCATTTAAGACTACGGGGATGACAGATGTACACTTCCCTTTACCGTATATTCCCAATCTTTGTAGACAAGCATGCGAATGCAAACTAGACAAACGTGGCCTGGGGCCACACGTAGCATAACAAAGCAACTTTCTTTGTGAGACTTGCAGGATGGAGTTTCAGCTAATATGAGCTCTCATAGCTGCAGTGGCAGTCACAGGTCCTTCGAGGAAAGGAAGGCTCCTCAGTGGAAGGCAGGAAGGAGCTTATATTGTGTTGCATATGTTTTACTGCCTCTAGAGACAAAATTCACTCAGTTTGGCTTTCTTTACTTTGCTGTTTCCAAGTCAGGCCACTTCCTGAGGACAGAAAAGTACATTTTAATATATTCTAACCTGGGGCATGAGGACCCAAAGATAGTTGCCACTGTTGTCGTCTCCTTCAGCGCTACTGAAATAATAAAGGTAGGGTGTTGAGCTTAAAGGCTAAGTTATTGCTTTGTAGAATAGAAGAATACACCTCTCACAGTCAAAAGGATTGCATATTTTCAGGCATGTAACGTTTACCTCTCACCCAAAATCGTAAGGTTATAGGCAAGTGCTAAAGATTGTACTTATGAAACTGTTGAAAAAAATCAATCTTAGCTTGATAGATAGGTAGACCATTTGGTATAAGTGATTTTTCTTTTTATCTTGCTTAGAACCACAAAGAACACAATATCAGCCAGCCAAAGCAAATATTTAAGCACCTTCAGAGCATCTGATGGCTTGCGTCATGCTGAGTGAAATGGAAAATTGCTACTGCTAAACTAGAGGTCTATAATTCTGTCTCGAGTTTTAAGCGAAGAATACCAAGTTTTTAGATTGACTAATGAAAAGGGTGACAGGTCACAAATAGCTTGTACTGTCAGTTAAATGACACCCAAAATAGGCCAGGTATGTCAGAGGGATGTTATTCCTGGTTCTCATTTAATCCTTATGGACTTTTCCATGGAAGTTTAATTAATACCCCTGGTAAACGCCGGGCCTGGCAAAGGTCATTTGAAATATTTACTCTTGTTAGCAACTCTATTGCAAAGGATGCATGTTCAATATATTCTGCCTGAACTATTTCAGAAAAATGTCATTTGGGCTTTGGGGATAGACTGCTGCCTCATTAAGGTTAGTGAAAAGGGAAGGCTTGGTTCTCCTGGAGACTGAAGCAAAACAATGCATTTTTTTTCCCCCTCTAGTCCAAAAGAGCAGATCTTTAAACCATAAGAATTTTGAACCTACTGTATTAACAAGCATAGTCCCGGAATTCGATTAGTATTCTCTTATTAAAAAAAAAAAACAAACCAACCAACAAATTAAGATCTGTTCAATAAACAATATAGATCAAAACTTATTCCAAGTAATAAAAATACACAAATGTAATTGAGAAAATTGTTGGGTTGCAAAAGGCAATACCACAGTAATAAACACTTCAGGTCCCAGCGCATTCGTGACTGTGACACCTCGGTGACTCACAGCAGCTGTGAGTAAGTGAAACACAAAGGTTATAATCTGGGTCCCTGAGAAAAAGGTGTTGTTAATCTGTCTGGAGTCCCACCTCTCAGAGACTGTAAATCTACTGGATTAACAAATTAAAATCAGGGGATACAATAGTATTTTACCTGCCCAGGGAATTCTATATGCCCAGATAGCCAAGTAATCAAGCACAGCTTAGAGCCCATATTCCTTCTGCCTCAAGCCGTTGTTTGTTACCTTGGAGAGAATCAGCTCAAAGATTGGTTTCTCCCGTACAAACTTCCCAAGTACATCCTCTCTGCAGCTTGTTTCTACCTCTGTGCTCTGGCACAATAAAGGTAAAAGCACTTTTTTTTCTTTTTGTCTTTTCTTTTGGAGCATATTCTTTCAAACAATAAATGAGCATCCAAGAAAGCAACACTTTGCATTTGAAATATAAATCTGGAGGGGGGGGAAGCAACACATTCAATCCTCCTCTTCTCTAGCAAAGAATACTGCTTTTGTCGTAGTGAACATCCTTTATCATTCAGATATGCTGCTGCAGCACTCAGCCATGCCAAACATCTATTCAAAGGGAATTCCTTTTGATTTTCCTTTTATTCCATACCTCATACAATGTTCCAGGACAGCAATCATTATCTAAATGATTATTCAGCTGGATAGTCCCACCATTATCTTAATTGTTCATCCAACCTTGATGCAATCCTTGCAACCACCACTGCTTATTTCAAAACTCCCTTTTCAGCTACTGGGCGGAAATAAAAAGCTTTAACCTTGGGGTAGAAAGAGCAAAGGAAAAATCTTATATTAAAGATTTAAAGGATATTAAAAAGAGTGGAGAGAAGAGGGAGGAGCAAATGATGTGGTTATTAGTAACCATCTTCGATCAATTTTAACACTGAATGAACAGATACTGTAAGATGCTGATACATATGCATATTCTCAAGCTAAAGGCTTGGAATCTTTTATTTGAGATATTCCCTAACTTTTGTAGGAAAGGATATATCTGTAATATATATGTATTATATATATTTGGTCATGGGTATTGCTGATGGTTTAAAATGTATCTTTTATGAAAGGATCATCTATTAAAAGGAGCATAGCGCTCCTGACAACTTTTCAGTTGTGAGCGAACAAGCATATATTGATGAAAAATCCCTCTGCAG
Organism: Dromas ardeola; assembly: GCA_013398915.1. Taxonomy (NCBI): domain Eukaryota; kingdom Metazoa; phylum Chordata; class Aves; order Charadriiformes; family Dromadidae; genus Dromas; species Dromas ardeola. The sequence continues at coordinate 50,061 of VYZM01008841.1, forward strand.
GCACATCTGCACCAATTCATAGAAAATAAAATTTGGAGCAAAGGAAAATCTAAGAAAAGACTGGACAATCTGCAGAAAATTGGAACCAGTGGGATTAGCTGATTAAAAAAATATTGCTGCCGTAACCGTATCTTATGGAGAGGGCGGGCATGCTGTTTCTCATCACTCATAATGTGCCAACACTACTACATTCTTCTAAATGTTACCCTTTATGTGCTTCCAGTTTATAGATTGCCATTGTGAAGGAGCACAAGGGAGGTGACAGCAAGGTGGGTTTTTTTTCCTTCTCTGATATGTTTTAGTAACAGCCTCGGCAAAACAGCAGTCTGTGGAAATTTACCTACGTTATTCTACTGAAGTTGAAGCCTCTGATATCTTCCCCTGCATGCACATACACGCCTCTCCTAGCAGGACTGCAAAAATGGAAATGTAGTTAGTATACCTTTCCTGGGGGAGGTACGGGACAGAGCTGCAGCCTCAGGCCACTTCATTCTCACTGCTGAAGGGCACCCAGAAACAGGGCATCTGGAGCATCTTCCCACCAAGCTGAACAGCACCTTAGGAAGCGAAGAACAGGGAACCTCTGACGCAGATGATGATATACTCAATAAGGAATGCTTATAGAGAGAAAGAAGTCACCTTTTCATCCCACTCGGATCTCAGGCTGGGTGAAGCCAGGCACGAGGGCTATGCCCAAAAAACTCTGTTGTCAAGTGGGACTGCAGCCAAACCACCTTTGTTACAACGCTCACACAAGTTTGGTGTTGGAATCAGTGTGAACTGTTTGCAAAATGGTTGGAGAGTACAGAATAATATTTTTTCTTACATGATTCTGTTTCTCTTCCCCAGTTTGCTTCAAGGATTTAGCTGACTGAAGGACTGAGCCGTGATAAGCAAAATGGTGGTGATGACAGAGTGAATGGAACCTACAGATCCCAGTAACAATCATAGAGATGCCACACGTATTGTCCCAGAGGCGTACTCTGACTTTCTCAGAAATTTGTCCAGGAGAAAAAAAAAAGAAAATATTAATTTAGTGATTTACCCATTGAGATGGTAGTTTCCACCGAGGATTGCAGAGAAATGCCATAGCCTATAACCAGATCAGCGGCTCCACTGAGCTGCGCCCATGCAATCATCAGATTTTGGCCGCAAAATATGCATGGAGTTCGCTTGCACATCTGTTGCCAACTGGCATTGCACCACGTGGGTGCTAAGTCTGGTGCCTGGGGACTCGCACATGTGTTATGCCCTGGTGATGTGCGTGCACGAGGCTTGGGCACGCCATGGCCCGTGTCCATATTGCTGTCCAGGTTCTGACAGATGAAGAAACAGATTAGTGCAGATAACGCCTCGTGCACCCCAGCACCACAGGAAACCGTTAATCCAGGTACGATTCACTCTTCGTTAAGGGAAGTTTGCCTCTGCGGTGGTGCAGTCTCATTTCTTCACCCCTTTCCTAACTCGCACCTTGCTTTCTGAACAACTCCATTGAAAATGATGACTTAAAAGAGGCGGCATCTGTGCATAACATTTTGTCATTTTCTCTAATTTTCTGTCTCTACTTTTCTAATCACTGCCGGTGCTGTCTTCAAGTCTCAATTGCTCTATTTTTTATCTAAGCCTACACAACCTATTTCTACAGTAGTCTTCTGTTCATTTTCCCATTATTTCTTAGCTCAAACTTTCCAATTATTTTGTCTTTAGTTAAAAGACTTCGCTGTTTCAAATTCACCCTGGGCAACTTCATTATTTTCCTTTCCAGCTATCTATCCTGCGTCAATTACAGGACGGTTTTTTGCTATGTTACCAAAGCAGTGATACTCCAGTCCAGTTTTCTAATACAGTGATAATGGTGTTTAACTCACATTTTTCTTAATTGCTCATGGATTTCAATCTAATTTCTGAAATTCATTTGTATTTTAAATGTGATGAAGTGCAAATGTGGTGATCTTTTAAATGAGCGGAGGACACGAAGGCAGGCATCATTGCCACCCTGTCAACTTTGACCTCACTTGGCGTGCTGACAGAGCTATCCACTGTAAAAAGGGCTCAGTACAAAGGGCTGATTTTTATTGATAAATGTGCCTAGTTAGCAGCATTTCTAAAGCACTTGACACCACTGAATCACAAAGAGCTGACCTTGATGTAAGGAAATCATACCTCATTACAGTAAGAATAATACTGAGAATAAATGGCTGTTCTATAGATTCTTATTTCTCCTATTATTTAGGAATCCTTTATGTTGACAATGCGTAAGTAAGTCATTAATAGTTAAGTTCAGGCTTAATTTCCTTGAAATTTCAAGAAATGTTTTAACCTGGAGCCAAAACTGTCGCTTTTCAGATTCCCCTTGTGCCTTTCATTGTGAGGTGCTATTTGCAGTGGGATGAAGGATGCTGATCCATGTTTCTAGGCAGAAAGGAAAATGGGAGGGAGACCCAGCTTGTGTTTCCTCGAGTTCCGAAGCCTTCCCATGAAAAGGACAGTCATGGAGGATGCGGCTCCTACGGACAGATATGACTCCCACCTGCCCGTAAGTAGGCACAATTTCTAAACTCCTAGGAGAAGCTGGAACTCTATATGAACTAATTATTTAAAACATTACCTTTTATTATTTAGAAATTCAGTGATTTCCTAAAAGTGTTGCCAAAACCTAATGCCAGGGCTGTACGTTTTTTTCATAGAAATTATACTTGTTTTTTCAACCTTTAGAAGGCTATTATCACCTATTCTACAAATACTGTACTATAAATACTGTACTAAGACATGAAGTTGCCGCAGGTGACTGGCCTATTTTAGTTTGCTTGAGAGATCCTTTTTAGAACAAACGGTGTTCAGGAGGGGCCTTATCCCACGGTGAAAGGAAAAACAAATTAAGGGAAAAGAACCACATTTGGGTCCTTGTGACCCTGTTGTGTTGACAAATGCCCGAAGCAGAAGAAGTACGGCCTTCAGCTTTCCTTGATGGCTCCAGCAGGTCTGACAACACCCATTCCTCTCTGTCAGAAATGTCATAGGCTGCTTTGAAAGTGCAAGAACGTTGTCTGCCGCCAACAAAGGCACAAAGCGGGCCTTTATTTCAAGCTCTTAGAGGTTTGGATTTCTACTGAAAACACAAATAGGTGTATGTCCTTCGGTGGCGCACGCTGTTCGGAGCTTGTACCACGCGCACTGCTGCTCTCCAGTACCTGTCTATTTTCAGATAATTAGAAAACATCAACCAATCTGTTAATTAAATTCCAATGGAGTATGAATCAGAACCCGGCCCTACCTGCCTCGCACATTCTTGTTTCCTCTGCAGCAGCTCTCTGTGAAATGGTACAAGCCAGGAGTCTGCAAAATTTCAGTGGTGTTAAACTTCCCGAGCTGATCAGGAGACAGGCTCCCCCCGCCTTACCTTGCTGTTTGTCATTCAGTGCATCTTGGGGGGTCTTTCACAGCTTACTAAAATAAATGCTTTGCTAGCATGTTTCATAGTAATGTGCATGCATACGTTTTGTGCGTCCTGCAAGCCACCGCTGTTAATTTACATCAGGAAACAATTTTGCTTCACAAATATACGATAAGAGAAAGTCATTGCTCAAAGGCGCTGTATCCTGAGCAGTCATATTAAGAATTGTCTAATAGTGAGCTCCCTGGAAAATAAAGAATCTGTTTTAAGTATTATGATCCTTTTGATGCAAATGACTAATGAAAGAACGGTGTACTTTGATTAAGTGTAGAAACTGGTGATAGAGTCAGACATCCTTGATGAATTATGTTCAGTCACGAGAATGTGCCGTTTCAAATGCGAGAGGGACACAAACAGCAGCTCTCTGCTCATGGCTGCAACCCGTTTCTGCAGCCGGAACGCCAACCCTGAAGGCAGTTCTTCATTCTCTTCAAGTGTTCATTCTCTTGAGGTGTTTATGAATGTGTATGTATATATATATATGCACAGATATATACATATATCTCAGTGCTCAGACTCTTCTGAACACATTGAAGCTTTCCCTTCCAACAGTCTTTCTGCTGCTGATTCCCTTCCTGAGTTATTTCTCTCTCTCTTTTTCACTGCAAACCAGTTTCAAGAAGGTTTAGCTCAGAGTCTACCCAAGTTGCTCTCTTATTATTTTAAATGGCCAACAGGAGATAACTAGCTCATACTAAAAATGTCTCACTGAGAAACTTGGAATAATTTAGGAGAGAGTTGAAGAGTGTGTCATTACTCATATCTGGGGGAGTTTGTATTTGAATAATGCCAATTAAAAGTGCCCTTAGAAATAGCTGAATAGGAATAACTTCTGAGGCCTGCGTTGCTTTCTAATTATAGCTTGCTCAGAAGTTGTAGTCCCACCGCACCCAGCACTAACAGAAGTTAGAAATGGCACGCACTTCTAAGGTTACTTGCAGTGAATATTTTTTTCTGTCTTGCATTGAATTCCTAGTGGTTCCATGAGTTCGGACCGTCAATGGGCTGCCAGCATTTCCTCTAGGAATCAGTTCTGTACACTTACGCATCTCTTTTGTCAGAAAGGTTTTCTGCTCCGAAACCAATGCTTCACGGTTCTTTCATATCATTCAGTTATTTCTAATCTTCTCTCTTTGATGTTTGTATTTTTAGCTGCTGATATCTCATTTAAACCTTACTTAGTCACATTAATTCTGTTTAGACCTTTATCATTTAGTAACTCCTGGCTCCCAACAAGTTTTGCTGCTCTTGGAATAACCACCAAAGTTTTAAAAATAGCTTTAGTGATGCAGAAGAGGCAGAGGTGAAGAACTAGCTATTTTTCAGGTTGGACATGCCATGGTGTGACTGAATTTTCCACATATTGAAATACCCTTGGTGCATCTGAAAGGCATCCCACATCCATAAGAAAATTCTGAAGTCACATCAAGGCAGGAGAGGAGATAGGTGTCGTCCTTGTTACTGGAGTCGTCATCACTAATTCTCATCCTTTGGGATCTGTTACCAGACGGCAGAGCCTAGGGCAGCCTTTGGGGTGCTCTGAGACCACGCCGAGGCCATAGCAGGGATGGGAACCAGCTGTACCAGCTCTCCTGAGAGCTTCTTTCTGATGCAGCAGCTGGTACTTGCTCAATAGGAGAAAAATCTGCTTTGAATATTCCCACTTCAGTCAACCAATATGTTTAAATAAGAGAGTTGCACTCTGCCTCTTCAATGAATGTTCTTCCGTTCACAAGGCTGAGTAGCTACGGCTTCCCCACAAGTAACCCGCTGAATTTGCTTTTCAATGTCTCTTCCACCACCGCTTATTTCCAGGCTTCTTCTTTCAGCCTTGCAGCTTCCATTGGGTTTTATCTGAGGCACTAATTTTAGTGAGCTCCTGAAAGCTGCGGTATCGACACAGACTAAGCCCAGAGTCCCGAAGGAGCAGCTGAGATTACCAAAACATGAAATTTCAGTAAGATGAGAAATCTGTAACCAGAGTATATAGGCCACATCATCTACTTGGCTCTGTTGAATAAACACGAATCAGCAGGGAACATATTATGTTTAGGGTGATCTGTTGTCTTCTCATTTCATTTCCAGCTCATGTGGGTGTCCGTCTGTACAGGCATGGCCAGAGCACCACTGCTCAGCTCCAGAAGGCGAAGGACTGTTCTGTGTGGTGGTAGTGAGTCAATGGGACAATTCAAAGTGACATTTATTCTTGGATGCTTGTTATTCAAGCAACAAGTAACTTACGTAAAGGGTTCTGCAACTGCAGTGTTTTGGGTATTCTCCCCCAGGACAAACTACAACAGACATGTATGTTACCGTGCCCAGTTTTGGGCCCCTCACCACAAAAAAGACATGGAGGTGCTGGAGCAGGTCCAGAGAAGGGCAACGAAGGCGGTGAGGGGTCTGGAGCACAAGTCTTGTGAGGAGCGGCTGAGGGAGCTGGGGGTGTTCAGCCTGGAGAAAAGGAGGCTGAGGGGGGAGACCTTCTCGCCCTCTACAACTGCCTGAAAGGAGGGTGTAGCGAGGCGGGGGTTGGTCTCTTCTCCCAAGTAACAGGCGGTAGGACAAGAGGAAGCGGCCTGGAGTTGCGCCAGGGGAGGTTCAGACTGGATATTAGGGAAAATTTTCACACTGAAAGGGTTACTAAGCATTGGAACGGGCTGCCCCGGGAAGTGGTTGAGGCACCATCCCTGGAGGTATTTAAAAGATGGGTGGACATAGTGCTTAGAGATAGGGTTTAGTGATGGTTTTTGTCAGAGTTAGGTTGGTGGTTGGACTGGACGATCAGAAAGGTCCCTTCCAACCTCAGCGATTCTATGATTCTGTCCATAGACTTCATCGGGCTGGAGGCATCAGTGTGGAGGTAGCGTCACTACATGGATTTTCCGGTGATATTCCAGGCTGACAGGCAGGTTCCTGGGAGCCGAACGTGACTTCTGATCTCCTGCTGACCAGGTAGGTGTTCGGTTTCAGTTCCATTGCTTTTTTCCTTCACAAGTACATGGCTCTCCTGCGTGTTTTATTATTGAACTCTTGCAAAAAAAACGTTACATATGAATAAGATGCCAGAGAAAAGCAGAACATTTATAATTTAAGGATAAATAATAAAGTTGCTGGAGGGTAAAAATACCATGGAAGTTATTAACTACAGTGGTAATGTCTATTTAAAATGGTAATGAAAAGCAGTCTGCTCTGGAACTAAACTATGGAATAAAGGCCCAAACAGCATTTTCAATCAAACAGCCACCACCGCACTGCCCAGCTTGCCCAGGGTTTACCTGAGGACCTGGCATTTTGCTTTCCTGCTTATTGCATTCTGAAGCAGCATCTGGCAGACTCCTGAAGTTCACGGACACCATCTGATGCTCTGCTCTGACCACTGGTTTTGTTGGATTTACACCAGAATACATTTTTTTCTGGCGGGATGAGCAGGCCTATTAAACACAGAGTGGGGGCCAAAACTGGAAGCTGATGGTGTTTATCAAATGGTGATGTACCGGTCGCAGCAGTGCCGGTATGTGGGTTTTTGCCGTTGATTTGAAGGGAGCAGGATCTGGTCTGCGGTACATTTTGTTGCGGGGCACGGCCAAGCACGCTATAATTTATGGGTCTACTCAGCCTCTAAGAGGCATCTTAAAAGTGCTGCAACGCTATTTATTGTCTTTAGTAAGGTTGTGCTGGCTCCATTGTGCTTGCGGATGGGGTGGGATGGGGCCTTGCCTGGGGTGGTGCCTTGCCCCGTGCCTGCCTTGTGCTGCCCCGGTTCCCCCGGGAATGGATGCTTAGGGTCGTTTTCTTGTTTTTCAACAGGTTAACACAAGATAGAAGCATCTTCATCCTTACTTTGGTACCTGGACAGAAGCTGGGTCGTCTTGGGCTTCAGGCTTTTGTTGTCTCCATGCTCTGAGTAGCTCCAGCAGGATGTGGCTCACAGAAAAGCGAGGAGGGGAAAGCTGGAAGGAGCACTCTTTGGGCTTTAATTTGTGCTCTTCAAAGCCTGGGCATTTGGAACTGAACATTTGGACTTTGCGTTGTCTGATTTTCTTCCCTGTGGCCAGTCTCCCTCCTCCCCTCTTGGAATAACTGGCATTCTGTTCTTTTTTCCCATCCAATCACCTCACTCTTTTGGGGGTTTTTTGGTATTTTTTTTTAATTGTTTTTTTATTTAATGAGAGTTGGTGCAATTCATCTCAGAATACTTGAAGCAAAGATGAATCCAGCTTTAAAGAACTCGCAGGGTCTGCCAGAGGGGGCCAAGTATTTGTGAAAGGCAGAGAGTCTCCGAGCAGATGTTGCTGCTCCTCCAGCAAGGTGCACGGGTATTGGGAAATGTATTCTCTTTGTAGCTTCCTCCTAAAAAAGAAACTGGTAAGTAAGGTGCCATCAACTGGTTTTCGTAGCTAAAACCAGAAAGGGAATGCTGGGGAGCTGAATGGACTCAAGCAATGAGTTACAAGAGACCCAGAGAAGAAGGGTGCCATGGCGAGAGGTGGTGGACCCAGACTCTACGAGAGCTTTATAGACTCCGTATGACGTGAAGAGGTGGCGCAGCTGGAAGATGCTCTCTGTCTACCTCATGATACTTTTCTTTTAGCAAAACAAGCCGCCTCTTACCCGTCCCTCCTGAAATAAAGAAGGGCTGACGTCCGTGTGCCGTGTTTGACATTGTCCTCTCGTTAAACTGGGCTTTCTGTCGGGGGGGAGTCGAGGGGAAGGTCCATGGGGGACACTCTGCGCTCTTATCTTGTAAGATGACCTCAGTGGATGCCCTCAAGCACTCTTGGTCCCCGGGTGACCTCAAGGGCTCCTGTGGACTCACTGGGACATCTTAGGGGACCTCTGAGCAACAAATCCAGGAAGGAATTGTCTGAGCTGTGGAGGTGAAAGCGATGCGAGGGTGAGCGGAGCCGATCCTGAGGAACTGATGTGGTGGCCCCCCAGTCACACGTGGGGAGTGTCGGGGGGAAGGGAGGCTCAGCGAGCAGCGATGAGAACATTGCGCAGGGAGGATGTTGTGCCACCCGTTGACACATGGGGTTACTAAAGGTCAAAAATTAGCATGTGGGGTTACTCGA
>VYZM01008844.1:5869-59808 GCA_013398915.1 Dromas ardeola
TCCGCCCGCTCCGTGCCCCGCTGGGCACGCTTACCCCGCCGTCCGCCGCACGCCGCCGGGACAGGCATCCGATGCGGGCTCGCCTCCTAGATTTGTCCCCCCCCCTAGGAGGAGAAAAATAAAAATATATAAAAAAAAAATTAAAAAAAAATCTATCTGCATAATTTCAAATGAGAACGAGAGAAGAAAAAGAAGAAGAAAAAAAAATATGCAACCACCGCAGCTGCCACGCCAGTCCTGTTAAAAAAAATAAAGCACCAAACCCTCACAAGGTGTAGGAGAGATCTTTTATTGGACCAACTTAAACGCAAGAATTTACAGCCAGAATTACATGTTCTTCATCAGCCCAACATGCACCAGAGGCAGAGGCACAGGCAGCAATTTGTGTATTCCTTGGGTCTGCTGAGATGGTTTTGGTGGAGGAAGGGGGTGGGAGAGAGGACAGACCCTCTTTCCCCCCAAAGAGCCTCAGTTTGTGGCTTAGGTAAAAATAAAAATAGGAAAAAGGAAAAAACCACAACCAAAAATCTCTCCAGCGCCCCATTTTGCTCCATCTTTAAGTCCAGTCCAGGATCAATTCTCTCCCTTACATCCCCAGGCATAAACAAACAGCTTCCAGCTAAATCTTTTAAAGGTTAAAAGGAACAAAAAATAGAAATAATAATCAAGGGTTTTTTTTCTTTTCCTTCTGCTTGTTGGACAGCGCATTTTGGTCAGTCTAGCCTTGCATTTAGGGATGCTACTTGCATTTGAATAGCTGCCTGGCTGGTTATGGATCGGGAGGCTATGAGAGGAATCAGTATGCAAATTGTTTCAGTTACAATCGAAGGGTTCGATCTGGAGAAGGTGCCTGAGCGGAAGTCGCTGTCAGCCAGCGGTGCATTAGGCTGCCATTGCCTCCGCCGTCTGGGCCTGCTCTCCCCTTCCCTCACCCTTTTTTATGCTTGTGTATAGGTTTCTCTGGCGGTAATTAAAACATACACACAAATCAGGGGCTGCTGCATATCACGTTGGTGCCTTTTGCAGGCTGCGGGCGTGGGGAAAGGGGGAGTGGAGGGAATATATCGCCATGCTGCTCGGGTTATTATTATGCAGCAAGGGTGAGGCGATCAGTGAAATAAAACATTTATAAATGGTTTCGTGCTTACAGTAGGAGAGGTGGGCCGGGGGGGCCGCCCGGGCGCTGATCACACAGTGCAGGCTGCAAATCAATAACCCTTTCCTTGTAATCCCAGTAATTGTGGGAATCACAGCTCTCTGTTAAAGGGACAGCGGGCTGCAGTGGGGGCTGCGCTCGGCAGCCGGGCGGCATGGCCCCTGCCCGCAAAGAGCCCACCCCGGCCTCCATGGCTTTGTCTGGAAGGAGGGTGGCAAGCAGGAGGCAGGGGCAGGCTCTGGCACCCACCAAGAGCCATTTCCACAGGCCCCTTTGTGGTCGCAGTAAGGCCCTTCCTGTCACCTGTGGCATCCTCCACCCAGGCCAGGGGACATCTGGCACCCCTGGCTCGGGGCGTGGGGGGTGACAGAGCAGCCCCTGGGGGCACAGGCAGGGGAAGGGGCTGCCCGCAGCGCTGCCTTCCTCACCCAGGCTCCCTGTGGCTGCCCAGCAGCTCAGCCCAGCTCCTTGCCTTCCCCGGCTCTGGCACTGCCAGGAGCAATGGGATGCCTCTGCTGCACTGTACCGGGCAGGTTTCCATGAATTTAGTGATGTTTTGTTGCATGGCAGAGGGATGGGAAGGACTGGCGAGATGCTGGGGTCAGGCTGGTGAGGTGCTGGGGGGGTCGGGGTGCCCCCACAGTGCAGCACGCCGTGCCCATCCCTGCCCACCGCCCCATCTCCCATGGGCGTGGGGCCGCGGTGCCGGCAGCCCTGGGGGTGCGTGGGCAGGAACGCTGGGGGCATGGGGCCCTGCTCCAGCCCTCTCCCTGCCGCTGACCATCTGTCATTCAATTAGGGCTGGGAGGCAGCTGAGGGGCTGGGGGGAGCGGGGCTGGGGGTCAGCGACCCCGCGCACAACGGCCTGCTGCCTCGCAGACGAGAAGAAGTTCAAATGTTAAATGCTCTCCGGCCCCGGCTCATCCAGGGCACTCGCCTTTGGAGGCAGCGGAGGGGTGAAGGGCATCAGTCATTAGCACTTAGATTTCAGCTCCGAGGCTGACCCTGCCTTCTGTTGGGGGATTTCGGCCTGAAAAGCCTTAACCCTTCCAGGGCACCCCGCATCCTCCCCGGCCCCCGCAGGGGCAGCCCCAGGCTGGTGCTGCCTGCCCAGGCTGCTCCCCACAGCTTCCCCGGCAGCCTGGGGCTGCCCCCCCGGGCAGGTGGGTTTGGGGAGAGGAGGGATCCCCGCAGCCCTGCCCCACAGCCGGCCTCTTCCCCGACCTCGCCGAAGGGATAAGCCAGGGCAACAAGTCCCAGTGCGAGCAGGGAGCCGCGCCGTGGACCCGTGATGGAGGCAGCACGCACGCCCTGCCCACCCACGGCTGCATCTCCGGCGGGGTGCCTGACACCCCCTCCCCTTCTTACAAAGAGACCAGAACAAATTGATGAATTGAGCTTTCACTATGCTAATTTGGACATTATAAATATTTAACTATCCACCCTAGCAGCCAGCCAGAGAGGGCTCCTCTCTCCTTCACGTGCCACTTAATCTAAAGTAAACGCTTGCCCCAGAAGTGGCTGGGGCAATCTGAGCATCCCATTCCCTGCCCCTTCCTCCCTCAGGGGAGCAAGTGGGTACAAAAGGGGGGGTCTTGTCATGGTTGACTCATTCCTGAGAGCCTCCCTGCTGGCCTCCTCAATTCGGGTGCACTAGGAAGCTAAGCTGAGGCAGGGACACAGCACTGCTCTGGCCAGGAGGATGCTAACACCGTGCCCCAGCTCAGAGAGGGTCTCTGGACACACCACCCAACACCAGGGGCTGCTCTGCCCAGAACAGATTTCACATATATTCAGAGAGGGAGAGATTCCTGGCTCAGGATCAAGGCAATGAAGAATGAGTTTCCACTTTCTTTCAATGGAAACCGGCTCCTCTGCCTCATGCAAGCCCACACTACTTACCATTCCAGTGGGACGGTACCCAGCAAGAGAACTCCACGCCCTTCATTTTGCCAACAGGTTATATACTCCTCAAGACATCAGCATTTGATACATTTGATAGATTTTCTTGTTTGATATACTTACCATTTCTTGCTGAGGGGAAGTATTTTTCTCTTTCAACATGGTAGCACATCACAAGTATTTGTTAATGATTGCAGAGCTTTGCTTTTCCTGAAGGGCTTGAGCAGCTGTTTGATACCCTTGGCTGTAACCATTTTACAAGGCATTCACCTTAGAGGCTGTAGAAGCAAAAGAAACCGTCACTCAGAGTGGTGCAAGGGTCTGTGGGGCTTCAAACAGCCCAGCTGGGGCTTGGTCTGGCAGTTTTAAAGCATTTGTGTGGCAGCTGTGCCAATCACCCGAAGCGGCAGGCCTTGGGAGCCTGCCGTTCTGTTTTGAAGCTCTGTTAATTTGTTAATGAGAAGCTTATGGTATCTGTTGCTTATTCTGTCTCTGTCTCTGTCTCTCACCTGCTAGCAAAAGGTGAGCTTCTCCTCTAAGGAAGAGTGCCCTGGTGTTGTGGTACCCGGCTCGGGCGGGCACCGTGTGCCACCGCAGAGCCAGGGCTCCCAGCCCCACGCCACAACCCCCTGCCCGAGTGCGCATGGAGGAGGAAGGCTCATATTGTGCTAGGGGTGTCAAGAGAGGATGGGAATAACCATGGGTTGTCATCACCTGAGCACGCACAGGGACTCAACATCAATCCCTACATCAAAATACATACAACAACAGGAAATTATATCCTGGAATGATCCTGCAAATCTGGGTGGCTTCCCTCCCACCCTCACCCCCCGATTATTTAGAAACACGGGGATGTTGGTGTGTTTTTGTGCTCGCTTGCTCTCCCTTGCCTGGGACAAGCTGGCAGCATTGTGGTGAGATCCCGGGGGAAGGGAGGATCCAGCCCCGGAGACCGGCCCGAGCCCAGGCTGCAGAAGTGGGGTGGCTGCTGCACCGGAGACATGAAGCGCTAGTTACTTTGCTATAGGGTCAGATATTGGATTATCAGCAAAAGTTAATCGTGGTCACATGATAGATCTTACATTTGCTGTCATAAAATCTATCATTATTTAATAGGCATGGAAATCAAATTCTTCTGTGGACTATGAAGCAGGAATCTTTTAAAAATGTCTGTTTACCACGACAGACAACATATTGATCATTAGTTTTGAGACCTCACAGACGATTCGGAGATGTGTGCGAACACAAGCTGGCAGCTGGCTTTGCTGTATTCACTGTCCAAAATCAACCAAATGGCTGCATGCCCAGCTTTCCAAGCAGGTAGATTTTAATTTCTTTACTTTAAAGGCTACTGTTTTGTTAAAGGCAAATAACAAGGAAATGATATGGCATTGACCTGCCTTTAGCGATGCTTCTGCTGCTTGCAGTGATACTTGCGGATACACAGTGAGGAGAAACACCCCTGCCTTTAGCCACAGAAGAAAAGCTGCCTTCTCTGGAGGCAGCTGACCTGGTATTTACCACTGCGAACAGCTTCATTTATTCTGGCAGCACGAAGGGGCTGAGCTCATCCCAACTTGAGTCAATGCAGATTGTTTCCCCGGTATTCGGGGCGCTGGGCTGGGTGGAAGGTGGACCAGGTTGCTTTTTTGCTTTGCAAAGGCTACAAATACCATGTTTTTTTCCCCCTCCACAATTACTGACTGTTTCATCCCTCAGTCTCCCCATTTCTGCCGCGGGATCCTTGGATGGGAGTTGTGGGATGAAATTGAAAGGAAAAGTTGCAATGCTGATGCGGGGCACGTAGGAGCTCCAGCAGGTTACAGCGCCGTCCCAGCACCCCGGCTCCTCCAGCGGGTGACGAAGGGGTGTTCATCCTTCCTCTGTGCCATGACGAGGTAGTTCAAGTCATGAGAAAGAGCTCTCCTGGGTAAGGACTATTAACTGCAGATGACGTGTGATTTGCACCAGATCTCCTGATGGAGACGCTAAGCCGTTTCACATGGATTGCAATAGAGCATTTATGAACGTGTGTTTCCCAGTCTCCTTTTGTGGACACCTTGGGGCACCCCACGAGCTGCCACGGCTCCACAGTCCCCAGGCTGAGCCCGCTCTGCCCCTGCCAGCCAGGCATGGCTGTGACCGCCTGGCACGACAGAGAGCCGAGGTGGCGTGAGCGCTACCTCCCTCTAGCTTTAGAATTAGCACCGTCTTTAATCAGCGCATATTTTAAAGTGTGGGGATCCCATAAATCCTTCCACATCTGGGACCGCTTGTAATGGCCAGTGTCAGGAGTTTACAGAGGAGCTTTCCTAAGATCTAGCATCCAGAATCAATAGCAGCTGCAATTCCAGGCAGGGGCATAGGCTGAATCCCGATTTGATTCTCAGGTGTTTTCAATTGTATTGCTAGCAAAAAATTATTGTTGTTAAGCGATTCTGCTGGTCTGCTTGTGCCTTTTGAAGTTGCCTTTATTTCTTTGAGCTCAGATTCCTTGAGATCCTCTCGCTGCTCCGTCCCCAAACCCGCATGTATCTAATAAACCTGACAGCTTCCCAGCAGATGTCTCCATCTTCTCCATTTTCTCCTTTATTGAGGAGACAGACTTCACTGGAGAGTGCATCTTAGCATGTGGGGCCAACGCGGGCTCTTCAGAGAGCTCCCAGGGGCCCAACTTGTCTGCTCCAGCCGTGGAGGAGCAAGCGGAGGTTGCCCGGCAAGGCAGGGTTTGAAATGCCCAGCAGCTCACACCCCCTTCATTTTCCATTTTCCTGCTTGCCCTTGCACGGTGCATCTGACAACATCAGGTCCCATCTGCCTGGAAGCATGCACGCTGTTCTGGGCTGAATTTCTGGAGGTCTCAGCCACCCCACCTGCCTATGGGGACTTCCCCTCATCACTAACATCGCTCCCCTTTCTGTCTGTGCAAAGTGCTGCCAGGGAGCACCAGGAAAATGGAGCCGGGAGAAAAGGGCTCTGTGGTGCAGCCTGCCTTTGGCCTGGGTCACAGCCTTTGGCTGGGATCACTGGCCGGACCCTGTCCTCTCCGGCAGGCCCTTCCTCTGGGTCTGTGCTAGACCATGGGCGAGCTGGGGCCAGACCCCCTTGGCCGTCCCAGTTTGCTCTGAAGTGCCTACATCTGAATTCCTTGTGAGTGGAAGAGAGGAACATGGAGGTGATGGGCAGCATGTGTAATAGGAAATTGCTGTCTGCAGATGTGTGTGTGAAGGAAAGCCCGTGTCAGACAATGGTATCAAGGGATAAATTCCACAAGTGAGTGAATCCATCTGAGTGTAAGACACAGGTTGTGCATTTTCCTCAAGAAGGAGCTGAACAGCTCCAAGGACATCAATCCACTTTATGAATGACACGGTTTCCTTAGCGTTTCCATAGCGTTGCCCATGTTTACTCAGTAGGGGAGAGGACAACAGGCAAATAAACAGATGTTTGGCTCATCTTGGACCAGGTTTTGAATCCTTATTCCCTTTGCACTTAGGGAGCACATAGGTGGAGCTATGCTGGGAGTTTTGCTTGATCACGTTCCTCTTTCGGAGTAATGTGATTGTGTCCGAGGTGAAACACCTGGAAAATACAGCCTTCTCTTCTGGCTTGCTCTGCAGGTGGGTGGCGTGCAGTGGGAGATGCTCCAGCTCTTTTAGAGCAAGGCTTTGCCCATTGAATACAACGGAAAGCAGCTTTTTACCACCTCTAAGTACAGAAATTTCTCCCGCCTTTGCCCTGAACAAATGGAAATCTGATTGCTCCTTCTAATCTTCCCCTGTACACCTGGTGTTGCAGGGACCAGCGACAACCTGGCCCTGATAAAGACTTCAAGAGTGGACCTATTATCTATATCCCAGAAACACTCCGATCATGTGGGAATAGTTAAAGGTAAGAAAATATATAACAGGTCATCTGTCTTTCAGCTATAGTCAGATCAGAGGTGGAAACAGATTGACACAGCTGGGTGCAGCCATCACACTGGAGCCTGCAAATGCCGGTCAGCAGAGCTGCAGCAGGCGCAGAGCACAGCCTGGCCGCTTCCCTTGAAAGCTGTTTGTCTGCAGGGGGTTTGGCCACCAGCGTTGGAGACCCTGGCCAAAGCACTGAGGTCGCTTTCTGCCGAGCCCGCTCCAATGAGTTAGTGAGACCCGAGACTGGATTTGGTTCTCAGTCCTGTAAGCAAGTGGGATGACACGTCCTTTTCTTGGTCCAGAAGCTCCCGCAGCCCCCCGCACTGCGCTGAGGCCAGCGCTTGCTGGCAGAGGCAAGGAGCATGGGGCAAGGCTGTTGGGCACGTCAAGCAACACAGACCCTCCATGCCACCCAGACCTGGTGCTGCTGACAGCATCGCGCGGGGAAAGCAGCTGGATGCCTGAGAGGTGCAAGCCTTCATCTGTACACCGCGCTCTGGGTATTTGCTCATACAGGGTGTAACCCCTGGCCTCCAGTACAGGCGGTTGCATGAAAACAATTAATCTTTTGGAGAGCAGCGAATGGAAACGTTAGTGCCTCGACCCCTAACACAGGTGAGCGTCACTGCCCCATGCAAAGGCTTGTGTGCACAGGGAGCTTTTGCTGACTGCTAGCTTTTGGAGGCTTGTGGGTCTGTAAGGAAAGGCAGAGAAGCCTGGAGAAATGGATATCGGGAAGCAGAGAAGCATCATTCGTCTTAGGCAAACAGTGGGGCAAGAGCCCCAGGGGAAGCCAGGGAGCCCTGCTGGGTGCGGGCTGGCCGAGGGGCAGGGAGAGGCGGGCAGCGAACACCCCTCGCGCTGATTCCTGCTGTGGAAAAGACAGCACGACATGGCTCTCTGCGCCTGGCAGATAACCTGGAAGCCATCTAACAAATACCCCGACTTCACCTATTTCTTATCCCAGGGGGAATCAACCATCTGCAGTTTTGCTAGCTGTGCTGGACAGGAAGGGATAGTTCATTAGCAATTTATACGTTCGGTTTGCCTCCTCAAATGGATCCTCCCAGCAGCAGGGATGTGTCATTTCCCTGTTGAGATGCTCCTGCTTTCACAGTAGCGACTCCCAGGCAATCACTCTCCATTTGAGCTGCGTATGTAAATGTTGTAAATAAGCTGCAGGAGCGGGGTCACATAACCGTTTTGTTAGGTTCTGCCCCGTCAGCCCTATTTCATGGATTCCGACAGAGTATTAACATGTTTGCATAT
Organism: Dromas ardeola; assembly: GCA_013398915.1. Classification (NCBI taxonomy): domain Eukaryota; kingdom Metazoa; phylum Chordata; class Aves; order Charadriiformes; family Dromadidae; genus Dromas; species Dromas ardeola. Next base: position 14,111 of record VYZM01008844.1, read on the forward strand.
GTAAATGTGTTAGAGAGCATCAGCTGAGGGAATACATTAAACTCAGTCGTCCTTCCAAGTTGATTTAATCTGACAGCACCTCCATTTAAAAAATAAAAAGCATCAGTTTTCCCTTTGTGACTTGATGTACAGTAATTAGCTTGTTAGAGCAGGAAACACCTCCTTTCATAATTGATTTTGCACCCCTTTTACTTGGATATCTCTGACAAGCTGTTTCTAGTTCCCCAAGGACACCATCAGTACTTCCCATGTGTTTGGAATTTCATGAATGTGAATAATGAATATGATTTATCCCTCCCACACTCCCATGCACGGATAATATATGTAGCCAATTTGTGAACCGGACCTTGCATGAGAAAGATCGGTGTCAAAGTATTAATAGTGTAGTGACCAACCGTGCGCAGGAATTAGGGCGCAGCTAAGCAGTGATTTTCTGGGCATTAGTGAGATGGGAACAGGTTGCACCATGTGTTTGTCCACTGGGGAGGAAAAAAAAGGAGGAAGATTTTCTGAATGGTCCTGTGTATCTAAGTTAGCATGCCAAATTGGTTGCTTATTACAGCTGGCGCAGTGCCTTAGTGGGCTAATGTGTTAATAATGTGTAATGTTTCTCTTAGGCAATGGCACCACTCTTCATTAGCGCTTCTCAAGCCCTGTCACTGTTGCTTAGCTCGACATTTTGTTTCTGATGTTCGAGGGAGGGTATTTGAAATCAGGATTTCAGATCTGCTAATACATGTCACACACTCTTTAAAAATGGATTTTAAAAGGGCCTCGATAATTTTATGGCTACTAATAACATTTGTAGCTATGTGAGCTAAGCTAATGATAAGAGTAATCAAATTTCATGTTTCACGGCATAAAATGAGCAACTGTAGGGGTCAGGAAGGTATTCACTCCCTGCCCTCCTCCCCTGGGAACCACCGTCTTTTCCAGTTGGTTCAGTAGATGAGCAGTGGTTGGGATGTGAAATAGCACAGCGCTGCAGGAAAGTTCAGGGTCTCGCACTGTACAGAGCAAGGATCTTATTTATAAGCATAGCAATTCTGGTTTCGGTTGGCAAATGGAGTGAAACATTTGAACGATGCATTTGTTTCACACCGATTACCTCCCATGTCGGCATCGAATACATGGGCCTGATTCTCCCCATTTTTGTGGCTGTTTGCTCAAGCCCCCTGAACTTGGGCGTATAAGACTCATATTTCTGAGCAGCCCTAGCACGGCCACGTAGCTCACATCCTAATTTTTCAATCAAGGAAGGTGCTCGCTTAGACTTTCCTCCCATTTCTGTGTTTTCTCTCATTGTGAAGTTAGTGAAAGTTAATTAGCAAGTCTGTTTTGAGCATTTCTTTAACACTGAGAAGAACGGCGAGAGGCAGCCGAGGGAGCCTGGAGCCACCAGCAAACACCTCCCTGGGCAGCTGCTGCTGCAGGACCACAGCGGGGAGAAGCGTCGGTGCTGCTGCCGGTTGGGGAGCCCACGGATGGGTGCGGGCACGTCGGCCTTCCCGTGCCCGTAGCATGGCTGCGGTTTGCTCCCGGTGCGCTCTGCCCGCGGCGATGGCCACACTGAGTTCCGTGGCCCTCGGCAGCGTCCACCCGGCGCTGAACGGCAGGGCCAGAGCCAGGAGGCTGGGATTTGGCAAGGCAACAACCTGTTTAACTGATGTCTGGTTTCGATAAAGACTTTCAATCCCGTGTTTTGCCATATAGCGCCTAGAGCATTTTCTAGCACCCATACTTTTAGCGTGATGTGTTTTCTAAAGACTTTTAGTGCACTGTACCAGCGATGTACTACTGATGAGTCTAAAAGGACTCACTTCACACAATGTGTAATAAACTAGAAAGAAGATGTGCCAAGTAAAAAAATCCAGCAGAGATGGACAAAAAGCTCTCTGTATTTTTTAAAGAGGGAAATAACTTCTATTTTTTAAAAAAGATCTTTTCCAGAAAATACCTTGTTTTTCTTCTAAATGCAGATGTTCATTTAAATGTATAAATAACTGGAGTTTTTTTGTTTAGCTACATTTAACCTCAGATCTTTTGATTCCTGAAGTGGGGTTTTCAGGAGTTTGGTATTATCTTACAAAAATGACAAAAAAAAAATGGTCATTTTTTTTTGGCAGCAGAAACGATGCCATAGAAACTCCCCTGGTTTTTCTTCCCTTCTCCTCATCGTTCTCACGTAAGGTTTTCTTGCAGGCTGAAGAGAAGCCCGTGCTCATGCACAGGGCATTACCAGCGTGTCCGCAGGCAGCCAGTGCACGCCGTTACACCCCTGCTGTTGCTGCCGCCGCTGTCGGCATCGTGCCCCTTCCCACGTGTTTCCCGGCTTTTCTGCCGGCGGTGCCAGGGCCTGCCCGCAGAGCTGGAGGAGATGTGGGTGATGGGTGATGCCGGGGTGCCCGCTCCTCCCTGCACCGGCTGGGGCGGCTAATCCAGCCCCAGGGAAGGGAAGGGGACTGCCGAGGGAGGGCGAAAGCTCGGCTGAGCAGCATCGGGCACTGCCAAGAGCATTTTTTTTGAGGCTCAGAGTGGTCTGCCACGAGGAAGGGTCTTCCCGGTACATCAGGGAACATAATGGGAAAGGCTGGAGTTAAAGAGCCTTTAATTGAGGCCTTCAGAACAGTAAGTATAACACCGCATCGCTCTGTTTAGGGGATTTTGCGTATCTCTACCATCAAGGCTACATTTGTCTGTAGGATTAATCACTTTTTGATCCAGAGGGTTTAAGACAGACAGCTTACTAGGAATGTGCAGCATGGCTCTCCCAGGCTGGCAATTAGCTTTATTTCTTCATATTGTCTTGTTTATTATGCCCTTCTCCATCTTTTTTTTTTCTGACCAGCATGTTAATACACTAATTCATTTTTAATCCATTTTTAACTGTGCTTTTAGGAGACTTTTTAAGAGAGGATTTTTAGTAAAAGCTCCATGTCGAATACAGAAAATGAAAAACTCCTGCTGCCGAGCAGAGAACATGTTTGTATATAGATGACACTGTAAAGAAATCCTTGGAGAAACTCGAGGTCATCATTTTGCTCTATTTTAGGGGTTTATCTCTAGACTTGCTGAGGTTCTCCTATTTGCCAGAAAGTCATCAAGAATCTGAATTATACCCATTGCCATTTAACTTGAATGCAAACAGGTTTCTTCGGGACATTACTTGTACCTCATATAAAAGAAAAATATGTCCCGGGAGCTGTATGTGTGCGTGTCCATCCAGATCCCTTCAGATGCTAAGAAGCTACCTCCTGCTCTTGGTGGGTTGTTTTCTCCTGCATATCACTGGCTCTGCGTGGCAGAGAAAACTCATGCCCCTGTGTCCCGTCATGCAGCCTTTCCTCCTGTACTCCTAGTCCTTTACTGGCCAGCACAAAAGATGGACGATGTCTTTAACTCCTTCTCGTGTGCTGTTTGAATGGAGGGGACAAACAGGAAACTGTCCCTGAGCTCTGGACCCAAAAATGTCCGCCGAGGCTGCGACTGGGAGGTATCCATGTGCAGTTCTCGCATGGGATCGCACACGTATGGGACCTCTGAGCTGCCAGCAAATAACACAACATTTGGCAAAGCCCCTCCAGACCCCAGCAGCTTGCTTTGTGTCTGGAACCAACCCAAATGCACTTGAACCCTACCTAAGGGCTCAGAGTTTTTCTGTTTCCACATGTGGCTTTGCCCTGAATCTTCTGGGTGACCTCTGTCAAGCAAGTTCGCTGCTCTGTGGGAATGAAGCTGACCAGTTTTATACGGTATTTTGCTATGCCCTGAGGACAAGCACAATCTAAGGACTGAATATTGCTATGTAGAACAGCATGTGGTTGGTGCAACTGCGGTGTACCAAGCCAAAGCTGACTGAAATACATGGGAGCTTTGCGTTGTCTTCGGTCAGTTTTGGATCAGACGCTAAAAGCTGTAAAATTTTTTTGGCCTTCTGACATCCCCAGTGTGAAGCTGCTGGCATGGTCAGAGCTGGATGCAGCACAAGCCATGCTTTTCTGTCACAGGTAGTTTGTCTTCCTTTTTCTTAGCTCTTCTTTTAATAAATGTAACCTTTTCTCCTATAGCTCAGGCATTGTGTTGAACCACCCCGACAAATGTTCTCAGCTTTTTAAAATATTCGGTATTAAAGAGATCAGGCCAGATGTGTTCTGCTGCCTTCATCACTCTAGGTTGTGTACTCTGTGTTGAAATGATTATTGTCATCACCCGGTGAAAGGCAGCTGATGAAAGACTCTCTCTCCCTCTGATGAGCTATCCATCCGCCCATGCCCGGTGCAGAGTCCACAGGTTTTGTTTTTGAATGATATATTGCTGTGTCAAAGTGGCTTATGTGCTGCTTAAACTTACGCTGGTGAATGATAGAGAGTATGTATTACACAATCTCATTGCAACGGGAGCTGTATTTTCTCCTCTCCAGCTTTGGGAGCACCACAGCAAACCGTGTCCGTGTCCCACCCCTCCATCCCTGCCGTCAGCCCAGCAGGGGCTCCTGGCGCAGGGTGTCTGGCTACGCCTGCGTCCACACCTCGGGGGTCACACGCTTGGGGGGACATTTTTAAAGACATGCAATTGGATACCAACCATTTTAAGTCTTTCTAGAAGACACGACTGTTCTTTCTGCCCACCTTATTCAGCTGATGAAGGAAACTGTTTTACATAAGACATTTTGAAATGTTTTGGGTTTGGATATATTTAGGTGAAAACCTTTTCTGTTCTCAAGTTGTGTAGCTTTCGTTTTCCCACCTCTCCCCCTTTTACTCTGCTTTATTCCTCTTTATTTTCAATCCTTTGCAAGGCTCAGCAACAATAGCTAAGAAGGAATAAGAAGCCGGGGAAGCTGTAACATTTCCATTTTGGGTCTATTGCCAGTCTCCCAAACCACCTCCAAAGGAAACATTTGATGAGCAAAACATATTAAAAACACCGCTTTGCCTTGAAAAACATTTTGAATGGAAAATTCGGTTCTCAAAACCTTCCACGCTTCTGCAGTCCTTCAGTGCATCTGGTAAATTCCAGCAACGCTGAGCAGAACCTGTAACATGAATAAGACCTTTCCAAACAACTGAGAATAATTAAAAAACCCAAGACACAGACATCTTCTGCGCGCAGTGACAAAATCAAATACTTAACCAAAAATAATATAATGAAAAGTCTAGGTCACAAAATGGAGTACTGCAGCCTGGAAAAATAGTTTTCTGACCTTCTGGATTTCCTCTATTAGAGGACTACTGTGCAGTGAGCAAACCCTATTTCTTACAACAAAGAAATTTAGCAGTCTGTGAGGCTATGTCACCTTGCTGGCAGAAACACTGCGCGGCAATAGTGCTGAAAGTCAACACTAATAGCTGACACCAAATTAAACTGCCAGAGTTTGTGTGATGTAGTTCTGTCACCCTTTGACACATTTGATGTGAATTCAGAGGCTTCTGCTGTAAACTCATCAGCAGAGCTCATGACGCATCATCTTTACATATCTGTCCATCCACATTTGTCAGCAACCCGCGCACCTCAAATGACTCCAGCGATTGGGATATAGATTGCTTTACCTTCCCGTATAGTAAAGTAAGTAGAGTGTTTTAACGCTTGTGATACCCTCCGCTCTGGCTTTTAACTGACAAAGTCTTGTTAGCTGCACTTCAGCCTTTCTGCATCCACGCTGAACGCGGTGATTGATGAGGGCTGATTATGGCAGTGGGGTGGCCCATCCCTTCTTAACCTGTGGCTCAAATCATCTCCAGTTTGCCCATGCAGAAGAGCAGCAGGCACACTCCTAAGTGTCTTCATGAAGTGCCTGATTGAAAGGCCACAGCCAATTAGGCTGAGCTGAAACGGACACTTGCAGGATGTCTTTGCCTCTCAATTCCCGGCGCGGTGCCTGCAGAGAGCCGGCACTGCAGAAGCGTGGATAGCCCTCGCATCCGCTTGCTCGCACCCAGCGGCTCTCAAACCCGGGGGCTGCTGTTTCAGCCTGCGAAACACGTTGGGGTGGCTGCGCCCTCGCTTTGCAGCCATGGAGCAGCAACGGCCCCAGCGAGTGCCGGGGGTCAGATCCTGATGCAGCAAACGGGGGTCACAAATGGAACTCACTCTGCTGAGGCAGGTGTTCACCAGTGACAATATATATAATCTTCCCCCAAAATAACATGGCATTTCAAAACACAAACAACTCCCCCCACCTTTTCTCCCTGGGCAATCTGAAAGGGATTGCTAATATTTATTTTTTTCTCTAAACCAGTTAGTGTTAGTGTAGTTTCAGATTGATGCCTTTTGGTTATCAGTTCAGAATTTTCTTGTCAATTTTGGACTTACTGAAGTGATGAAAGTGGGTCCCCTCAGACGACAGCAAGTCCCTGCTGGGTTGTGTATGAGCGCTGGAGTTGTGCTAAGCTCTGAGCGATGCCAAAGAGGCTCCATAGATCTGCACCATGCTTCTGTCTCCCCTGTGGACCAGAAAGGAAAAGGGCCTGCAGTTTCTGTTTATGTCTCCATGGTATTTAACATACTTGCTAGCTTCAGTAGCATCTTTTTTGCCACTTATTTCCCTAGAATGTTTAATATCTCCCGTCTTTTTCTTCCACTGACTATCTTTGCTATCAGTGTAAATTACTATGGAGAGAAAGCTGCATTTAGACACGTAGGAGGAACAAACAGAACAAGAACGATAAATCAGATTTTTTTTATAAGTCTATTTTACAAGTCTATTTTAACACACGGTTGAAAATGCTAGCCTCATAAGGTGGCATGCATCAAATCATATTTATTCAAGTGTGAGCTATAACAGAATGGGAATAGAAACATGGTGTCCTACAAGAAAAGCCACTTTATTTTCACTCTGAATCTCCAAATCTTCTGCTTATGTAATACTGGCTTAAAAACATTGCATAGTGTCCCATGTTCCAACAACCCTTTGCACCACTATAATTACATCTGAAAAATCGCGACAGATCATTTCCACCTTTGGAAGAAGACTCTGAATCTCGTGCTAGGTCAGAGGGTGGGGGAGAGCGGTTCAGTCTGAACCAGGCAACATCTTTTTCTTATAAAGTATTAATGCGTGAATAATAAAACTTTCTGACAAAAAGCAGGGAAAAGAGTTTACAGATTATTTTTTTTTTTTTACATTTGCTTTAAAAATTCTAAACTGGAAAACTCTGCAAAAAATTGGAAAAAAAAAAGCAAAAGCTTTAAAAAATCTTTCCCAGCAACATCCATTGCCGCTTTGTGACCTGCTCTATCTGGAGATTGCCGCACAGTGCCACTCGGCTTGTGGGAAGGAAGCAGTTCGAGCTCTCAGACTCATCACCCGAGGTTTAATTTGACATCCTAAACGTCACACTCTTGTCCTCTAGAAACGTCTTTCCTTGTTGTAATTCATTTCAAGGTCCACAAGAACTGAATATATCATTAAACCTCAATTTGGAACGGGCTCCCGTGGTGGGCACGGGAGGGACACCTGGGTGGGCAGGGAGATCCCCGGGTGGCCGGATCGATGGAGCTGAGAGACGCACCCGCAATCTGCACCCAGGCCACCACGTCTCGGGGCGTCTGAGGCTTGCTCCATGACAAAGGGGATCGTAACGGACATGCTGACAGCTCCTAATAATTATGATGCTTCTAGACATCTCTGTAATTACTGTACAGAGGCTTCTGGCACGCAAGCAATATTAGGGTACGTCTTGTGCCTGACTTTTTTATCTGTCTGTGTGGCAAAGCTCCTGAGGACAGGAAAGCGTAGCTGCTCCTTGCCTTTTTAAAACACTAGTTGCTCTCTCAGCAGTTACATTTACTTACTAACGGCAGTGACAACTGGGGTAATTCAATACTTATTTCAATTTCTAGAATTCCTCTTAATAGACTGCAGAGTCAAGATGCCCAGTGCAAGGTGCTCGACGGACGAGAGCTTTTTCTGCAGTGTCCCATGGAGGAGAAACATGAAGCCTGCACCTACAGGAACTATTTATAAATGCACCTGGCTCTGCCTTCTGTGTCATGTCATCACTGGGACCAGGGCTGTTTGTCCTTTCTTGCACCCTCCTGGATGGCAGCAGGGAAAGAATATTCCTCATCTGCAAAGGGGCTTGCCCCACCCTCCTGTATTGGGCACTTTTTGAAGTAATGAACAACATAAGTCTTATGAGTACATTTTATGGCACTCTTGGGCAGGTGAAGGTTTAAATTACATGAGTTAAAACGGATCATGAGATGCAAAGCAGCCATCTCTGATATTATCTGGACTATGGCCAGTACACCACAGCATTTCTGCGACTGCACTGCTTATACGAGGAATAATTACCTGGAGATAACATGACAAGCAAAAATAGAGCAACTAAGCAACAGTCCCCGGCCTCCCCTTAAACCTTGCCTCCAAATGCTGGAACTGTCAGTACAGAAAAGGGTACAACTCGTGTGAAGCAGGCGGGGGTGACCAGGGAAGTGATGGGGCCCAGGGAGGTGTTTTCCACATAGCCTACAGCTCTCAGCACGGTAACTTCATCCTGCATTTTCTTCTCCTTGGATGCAGTCTCCAAACCAAACCGCATTAGTCCAGTAACACGTGTCACCCTGCGGGGGTCCCACCGATCCCTGAGGTAACTGAATTTTGCCCAGTGCCCAGTTGTGAGCAGTTGGGTTGTGCGCATGACAGATGGAGGGCTTCACAACCCTGTCAGAGAAGAATTTAAACTAAGTTATTTTAATAAGTTCTCTGGATAATTAGATATTGTAGCACCCTCTTCTGGCTCCCTGCGTTCCCTGGGTTGTGACCACCTCTCCCCTTTGAGACCATTCGGCTCACATGAGTTTGCTGGTTACGGTTTGGGAGCCGCATCAGTCCCAGTCCTCTCCCACTTTCTGCAACCTCGTGGCTTTCTAGGAGAACCGCTCCTCAGACTCATATTTCCCCCATTGAGTCCCTTCACAATTAACCTTTTTGTGCAACCTTTTTAGAGGAAAATCCCTTTTCTTATTTTTTTAGTTAGTGATCATGGAAAAAAACCCCTGACTTTGCACATTTTCTATGGTTCCGACTGTACTGCTACGGGGAGGGGTTACCGCAAACCCATGAAATCGGAGGGAGGGATCCGATCCTGCACGAGGAGCAGGGACTGCTGCAGCTCACGGTGGCTCGAGGGACACGGTGGCCTCGGGGAGCAGCAGAGCGGGGAGGGCCCCCTCCACCCTCAGGGCTCTCCCTAAGGAAGCCAGGGGCTTCGCACAGGTTTTGGGGGGTGCTGCTTCCCCTCCGGTGTCCTCACTGTGAACCCAGAAACAGGCAACTATAACTCATAATGTGGGTGTGCAAAATTCCCTCTAAGAGCTAATTAACTGCGAGAACTAATATTTCTGTTTTAGGGTCCACAAATGTCATTATACCATTATAAAATAAACTCTTGAAAAATAATTCACTTTTAAAATAATACATTGCTTTCCTTTTATCCAATAGGTTAAAGTACTTTGTTCCTTGGTACCAGCTTTAAATTTTTCATGTCAGGGTGAAAAGCAATTTTTTAATTATAATTTTAATGCATCTGACCATATTTCGTAATGATACATTTTGAACCCAACTTGTAAAGGTGTCAGAAGAAAATATGACTATTCCATAGAAATATCTGAACCATAAGAACACAGTTGAAATAACATAGTGCTTTTAAAAGTGCCAATTATTTATTTTAACTGTGATATTACATCTGTCATTAGCACCAGGTGAAATATTTGATGTGTTATTAGGAATGTTTCAAATTCGCCGGTTTCAATGCTCACAGAATTTGCAGGAACACACGGTACCGGGTTACGGCTCCTCCAAAGCAGGTCTGGTGGCAAAAAATCAGCCTTAAATCCATTTTAACTAGTTTCCCTTGCTTTCCCCATTCAGGTGACAAAGCCATCCCCCTCTGCCCCGCGTCCTTTGCGTTATTCTCCTTGGGGCACCGGGCAGGTCAAACACTGTGTAAGTGGAAAGGGGATTATCTTTGCTTTGCAGGTTTAGCAAATGAAGGGCGGGAATCATCACCGCATCCCACTAGCAGCCGACCGGGAGAGGGGCTGGGAGGTGCAGAGGACTCTCAGCACCCGAGGCAGCTTGCATGGGTGCATGGTAGCCACTCCGGCACCCGCCAAAACAGCCGTTTCCCCGGGTGCTGCTGCTGTGCCTCGGCGTGCTTGGAGCCCAACGAAATCACGGACCTCCTTACCTGGGGTTCATGGACTGTGGGTTTTAGTGTGGAGATTGCCTGTGGGCAGGGAACACGGCAGCAGGCTCAGCCATGGCTGAGGGCTTCTCCGAAGACTACTAAGGTGACTGGCTGCCCCTGCTGGCATGCACCTCGCACAATCGTGGGCTGCAGGTTGGGTCACCTACATGGAGCTGGAAACACTTGGCAAATATTACCCGTGCTAAACTCTGCTGATTTTTTGAGGCTGCAGCTTCATTTTGTCTGGCTCAGCCTCATCTCCATAGGGTGACCCATGTCTCTCCTCACTCTCCCCTTGCAAAGGCAGTGAAACTGTTGGAGTTATTTCTTCCATTTCAGCTGCCTGGCTCAAGCTATGGGCCTTTAAAAACCCCTAAATCACAGCATACTCTTAGATCAGTGATAGGAGTATTGCTGCTCTGACAGCAACAGGAGATCGCAGTGAGCTTACCGAGGGGACACTCATGCAGCACCCAAGAAAAATGTATTCCGAGCAGGGGGATGGTCTGAAGCTGCGAATGAAAATAAAGCTTCATCACTCTCCTGAGTACAGAGGCAGTGGGAAACACTGCTTAGACGCTTGGCAGTCAGACAGGAAAACGAGTGCCTCTTGGAGAGCAAAAGAGGAGAGGACAAGGATGGTGCATGATGAGGTTTTGATCAGCACAAGCAAAACATTATCAGTAGCTTCTTCAGCTATGGGAAAAAGAGGATTGCAGAGGATATTACAGATTTAGATCTTCCTTTGTTATTTATACCCTGAAACTTGGACTTACCTCAACCCTAAGCTAAATCAGAAGGCCCTGGTACTTTGTATTTCCTTAACACTTTCTGTGCCCAGCTCCTCAAGGCTCTTAAAAACATCTCTTTGAAGTACGACTCAGAGGTAGCGCTTACCCAGACCTTTGGCTCGGTACTGATGCTCACTCAGCACAAATCACTCATCAGCCCTGTTTGGTGACTGCTTTTTGGCATATCATGCTGATTATCAGTATAGCTTCTACACCTAATATGACTAATCAGACTGCTCTTCCCACCTGTATCCCTCAAGAGGGTTTGGTGTGACCCGTTTTGGCATTTCTGCCTCAAATTTTTCCCTCCACCCTTATACCACTCAGTGTAGCTACCTCCGTGTTGGGTGTGTGAGCCCCACAGGCCAGTGCTGGAGGAGCGCAGCTGACCAGGTGGCTGCCGCATTAATAAAGCAGCCACAGCCTCCAGAAGGCATGATACGTTCTCCCTCTCAGACAAACATCTCTTTCCCCACTTATGATGGACCAAAGGTCGAAGATAGGTGCTCTACCACTTCCACGGCTCTGCTGAAATTTTATGCCCTGGAATTGCTGTCAAGTTTAATGTTCTCATTTTATATAATGAAATAGCAATTGTTCCAGCTCTGGAGCCTGAATGAATTCACACTGAAAAAGATTGAAAATTTTAGGTGAAATTCCGCAAACTGCTCAGACCTTCAGCCAGTGGTCTTACATTGGATTAAAGGCAGAGATAAGCAGTATTTACTTGGAAAACTGAGCACCAGACATACCTGGAGAATTCTTTCTGAACCTAATATCAATGCATTTGAAAGGAAACCATCAGAATATTTACCCTTTTGTACAGCTTCATCGACCTTTTCTTACAACCTCTTGTTAGCTTTTCCCTTTACAGGTTTTTGGTATAGATCCTTGGTTATAAGTCTACGGTTCTCTGACATGTTACTGCTTTGTAGAAGGGAAGGTGTTTTTGTTTTACTCTTTCAAAATACAAAACCTCAAAATAATTGCCTCTTCAGTAGTATTTTTGCATAAGCATTGTCCCATCCACAAAACTCCCACTGACTTTGATGGGTACAAAAGCCACGGTTGAACTTTAAGGAGAAAACATTATGCCGTAAAGGTGACAGATCCTTCAAATCTGGTAGGGTCTGTGATTTACCTAAATGCCAAACACACAGCCCTTACGGTAACGAATCACAACTCAGGGCTGCACGGAGGCCCATCTGAAACACCTGAGGACAATTTCCAGCACTTAAAAAGCAAAACAAGAGCTGCTGAGTTACTCCAGAGGTTTTTCACATGGTTCATTTTATAATTGCTGTGAACAATCCCAGAGAAGCCCAGCTCTTCACCCCGGTGGGGGAAGCAGCACCCTAAGGTCTAGCTACATTTGCGATCTTGACATTTTTCTTCATTCCCCTCCTGGCAAGTGGAAACCGAGCTAAGTCTAAAGGCACAAGGTGTAGCTGTGATGCTGAAGCAGAGCCGATGAGCGGAAAATGCAGAGCCCCGCAGTTACCTTTGGTCCCTCTGAATTTACTTGCATGTCCACAGCAGTGCTAGGGGTCACAGGTTCACCGCCGCGGCACCGAACCCGCTGCAGAGCTGTGCCTAAGCCTGTCCCTGGGGTGTCAAAGTAGCTTATGCTGCGCTAGGAAGAGAGGAAGAAAAATGTCTCCGTGACTAGTAAGTCTAAAATCTGTATTATTGTCAAAGAAACAATAGCGGCATCAGCTGCTGCTGCTGCTGCCCAGGAGCGGAGCAGTGTCATTAGCGGCACAGGGCAGGGTACCTCCGGGGGAGGCAGCGCTGCCGCCGGCACCGTGTCCCTTCCCCGCAGCCTCGGGAGGCAGCGGCAGCAGCAGCCGAGCTTCTGGGGCAGAGGCATGGGAGAAACCAGCCCGTGGGAAATGCTTTTCCTTCTCCAAAGGGCACCATGAACAAACTCATCACCGGCCACTCTGGAAAACACAGCGGGCCGTGGCGCTCCTCTAGCTCTTATTTAGCTGGCAATTTGCCTTATGCTTTTCAGAGGACCGTTAGTGGCCATATTTCCAAGTGGCCCCCTGCTGCTGATTGCTGCTGCCATGCTTCAGACATGTTTGAAATGTCCTTATTTGAATTATGACTCGCAACAGCTGTATTTAAAATCGTATATTTCACTTTCACTTTCCACAATCAATATTGTTAACAGGGATAAAGCTATGGAGGGATAATAGAAAATATTTACTCGTTTCTCTCTGTGCAGTCTCCCCCAGCCCTCCATTACCACATCCCTGACCTCACTCACCCTCCACCAAGGGATGCGCCTCATTGCTGGACGTGGGCAGCAGGAGCACGGCAGCAGCGGGAGGCGCTGGCACTGATGCTCTCAAAGCAGCTAGGAGAGGTGTTCCCAAGGGACCAGGGTCTTCTCGTCACGCGCTGCTCCTGGCCATGGGCCCTCACACGTCCCCTTACACCTTACAGGAGGGCTCGCCAACAAGCACCACCGACCTTCCTGTGCCTCTGGGCACTTCTGCGGGGGGCTGAGTGGAGGGCAGGGGCTCACCCACGGAATGGTGTTCCTCACGGGGCTGATGTGGTGCCACCTCCTCTGCCACATGCCGGGGGACGGCTCTGCCCATGGCACACCTGGCCGTGCCACCCTGTACAACTACGCTGCATGAAGGCCATGCGAGTCCTTCTCAGATATTCTGGTAAGGCTTTTAAGACCAGACTTATCTGATGTAAACTGATGCAGCTCCATCAAGTCAATGGAGTGATGTTGTTGTATAGTAGCTTCACTTGTTAGTTTTTGTAATTGAATATACAACTCTTTCAATTTCAGGTAACGGACACCTCCATTTCCACATTGGCAAGGGGTTGATTTACTCCGATAAATATTGACCTGCTGTGATGAAGCATTCTTATTATCAGGATGTATTGGTATAACACAGATATATCGATAGGTTTTGAGCTCAGTGTTGTATAAACATTTTACAATGACATATTTTGAACTTACGCTGACATGCTTTTGAAAATATTTGTGCTGGCGAGGAAGCTGTGAGCTCACTCGGTTATCTCTGACATGGCAAGGGCTGGGAGGATGACCAAAGATTCACTGGAGTTTTGGGCTCTTATCAGTTGTTTTGCATGTTCAAGCCCAAGCACGGGTCAGGAGTCTGTTTGCCGTGGGGACCCACTTTCAAAATTCGCCCCATAAACCATCCTTGGTTCTGTCCATTGATAAATAATGAGTTACTGAAACCTAAAATTCTCACACCGATCTCTGCAGAAAGGTTGTTTTATTTGCTTTTCAGAAATTTCAATAATTGTGTTTTGCTCCTCCCAAGGGCTGCGTGTTGCAGCCGGGGACCCTCGCCTCCTGCCCACAAGCGGTCTGAAATTTTAGTTCCAAAGCGCGCTGCTACGATAGCCTTCTCCCCCCTTGCATTTGTGACATAAAAATCTGTGCAGTTGCAGTGCAAAAGTACCCTGAGATGACAGGCAGAATAGTATGTAGAGGAAAATATGGGACCTAAACTGTTTTAAGTATTTTTTTTTCCTCAGGCCAAGATACATTTCTTTTTCTTCAAATGCCCAGCTAAGTTACCAACTCCCTTACTGAGCAAGGGCACTTGCACAAGAGTAACCATCCCAGGCACGGCATCGGCGAGAACCTCTGGCTCTGTCTGCCCCACTACGCAAGGGCACTAAATACTGGAGGAGGAACAGCCTATTTTTAAATCGCTGTAATGGGCGAATTTTAGCTGCTCATTGGCGAGAGGCAATTCTCTAATCCCAGAAGAACCAGTATCATTTGAGCTGTCAGCGACTGGCAGGCGGGATGGATGGTGCCTCCGGCTGTCAGGCAGCGCTGCAAACCTTGCGGTGGACTTTCCTCCGTGATGGCACGTTGGCATGCAGGATTCCCAAACTTTCCTGAACTTGTTTGGTTTATCTTGATTAATAAGCTCACGTATTCGTAAAGCTGAGGCCTGCCATTAAGGAGGCGATAAGCCATAATTTGTAATAAAAGAGCTACCTTTTCCAATTGTCTTCAGCTGAAGCGGAGAGTCCCCGTAATGATTTATTGCCTTACTGCCAGGCTCTTGATAAGTGGACACCAAATGGCTCCTCATTACTCAAAAGCTCCTCTGATTTCTTGAACCAAAGTCCTTTCCAAGCTCCACTTAGTCCACTTTCCTTCCGAGGAAAATGAATCAAGGCCTTTCTCTCAGTAGCCTATAAACTATTTTAGCATAAAAAAATATCATAAATGAGAAAGGAGAAAATCTTGTTTGCTAAAGGGCTGCTGGATGAACTGCCTCTTGCCCTTTTGATAGCATCTTTGAAATGGAAATGGCCAGCTGCCTGACCTTCTGTTCAATGACCCTTTTTGTACAAAGTCAAATTGCAGTGGCTTCACAGCAGCAATTCACCTATGGACATAAACTAGATTTGAGGGGGGTATGGAAGAGGAGGCTTCTATCTGCAGTTCCTTTAGAATATTTTTTCCATGTAAGTATTTCCTACATACACATCAAGGATCAAGCTTATAAAATAAATTACTGCTCATAAAAGGAATTGAGAATTTTACTTCAGTAGCTTGCATCTCTCTACTTTTTTACATTATGGATGTAACAAGCCTTCTTTAAAAATCATTAATCAAAAAGATTTAGTATGTGAACAGTGCTACATGCAATTTTGAAAAAAATTCTATAATCAGTTATTGGATTGCAGCATTAATTATTTAACTCATTTTATTAGAACTCAAGGAAAAAATATAATTCTAAGCAGGATGAAAGATCAGCAAAAACAAAAGAAGAGAAGAAATATCATATTTTTAAGTGTGTTGAGACTTAGGTGCCCAAATTTAGAAATTGGCTGCCCACGTGAGATGTCCAAGTACTGCGAAAACCGGCTTCCCCGTCCAATTTACGCCCTTGCAGCTTAGTTTGTCCTGTGATACAATTGCTTTTTAAGAGCAGCCATTCTTTGTTAAATGTATTTGCCAAATTCAAGCCCAGTCTTCCAGCTGGGGTAAATTGCTCGTGCTCTATTTTACCAGCTGAGAAGGTGTCCAAGGAAGTTCCCCAGACATTCATAGAAACATCAGACTCAGGGTGCTTGTTGGCAGGAGCCCGGGCCAGCATGAGCCACGGCAGGGCTTCCCCGGCTGGAAATCTGGTCCTTTGCCTCACGCCACCATCACAGTGACTCATCCTTTATCTTTCGACTCCACGTCTCCCTCTCTGCCAACTGACAAACATCATCCGGCCAAAAAGAAAAAGAGGGGGATGTGTTTTTTTTAAGCAGCATAATTTAGCAGTATTTCAACTTAGTCTAAAATTACACCTGGATCACGTAAGCATAAGCAATCACTCATAGCTGTCAAAAAAATTAGACCCTTAAGGTAGCTAGTACATTTTCTGATTAAAGAGCAGCCCTGATTGTTGTTTTACAGCTAACAGCTGGTATGTTAAAGCTAAAATCTGAGTGTCAATTAATTCTGTATCAGATCAGCTGAGAAAGACAACTGTGCGCAAGCATATGGTCATTGCAGGAATCAGGCTGCTGAAAGCTGAGGGTGTTTGATGGTTTCAGCCTGTCGCTCTTCCCTTATGATACTGTAAATGAGGCTAAAACAGTTTAATTCGTGTAACTGGCAGTCGGAAGGAGTGTTTAATTGAGGGAGAGGGGAGGCCTGGCAGCACTGGCAGCTTCTCCTGCGGCTGCTCGATGCGCAGCGGACTGTGCCCAGTGGCAAGTTGCCCAGTCTTGTAGCACACACAAACCCAGTTCATAATCACACCATAATTCAGTCTGAAGTCTTGTTTCCAATAAATCCCTCATGAAATTAGTATTCTACCCTGCGGCAGCCGCCAGTCCTGCCACCCCGGGACGAGGCATGGGGGGGACCCCGCAGCCCGGCGGAGTGCCCGTCACTCTTGGCAAGTGTGAGGTGGTGGCCAAGGGGGAAGGACCCCCATGTGCTGCCGATGTGTCCTGTCCTCCTGCTCTTTGGTGGTGGGTAGACGTGGCTTTCCTGCTTGGGATACACTAATGGCTTGGATATTTCCTAGTTGATTGATTATAACACAACATGGAAGGAGAAGGAAAACACTAAGCAAAATGAGTAGAGTACAGAGTAAGAGATGACCCTCCTCCTGCTCCTGCTGGCACAGGTCAAGCCAGGAGAAGTTTCAGGACGTATTCTTGGGCCTCCAAGTTCAAAGGAGCATCTGTGCATTTGCTGTAAGTTTTAAGCATGTGCTTGTGTCCATTCTCACACAACAGTGCTCTCAAATCATATGTATCTCTGTCAAAACCAACAAAATAAATTTTTATATAATGTTTTGTAGAAGCTGTCAAAAGTTTGATCCAAAAAGAGGTTTAGCTGAAATTCAGGTTCCTAGTTTCAGAAATACCATCCTCAGAATTACCACCTGGCTGAATTTTGATTTCTGAGGTGTTTAAACTTCATTTTCAAAATTAAAGTTCAAGTGGCCACAGCTCCATGCTGCCAGGAGCTCCTCGGGCTTGGGGGGAGCCTCAGTGGGTCGGCACCTCTTGGGGTCCAAGTAGGGGATGCTCTTCCACCTGCTGTGCTTTCCATCATACCCACCAGCCTCGCCTGTGCTGTCTGGTCTCTCTTTGTTTTCACACAGCTGGGGGAAGAGGTGCTGCCTCTCTTTTTCAGAGAAACCCTGTGGTTAAGGTGGAGGGAGACCTGGGTTTCTCCTTTTCTGCCTGAGAGGCTTGTGTACGGGGGTGTTGTGGCTATTGAACTGTACTCTTCTAGGGGAAAAGCTCATGGGGAGGTCGGGAGAGAAATCGCTCTTCACCCCTCCTGTTGAGAAATGCAATTCGGAAGGGTCCCTGGAGGCAGCGAGAGCAGCCACGAGCACGACCATCTCGCTGAGAGAGTAAAGCACTCACCTAGGAGGCAGGATGGGCCCTGCTGGCCATGCACTTCATCCAAGGACTGATGTAATTAAAAAAGACACAAGCAAATAGTCATCTGATGTTACTTCTTGTATAAAAGCATCTGAAATACTATTGACAGAGAATGAAGTGTCTTTTCAAGTCCCATATGTGAAGGACTCTAAAATGGCCAAGAAGTATTTCACAGATGTTTAGAGGAAAATAAAAATCCCTCTCTGAGCTGAGAACAAGGATGAAATATTTAGACCAAAGGTTAGTGTCCTCCCATATATATAAACCTCCCGGGTCAGCGGCTATTAAGATAAAAATGTTTCCTCCATAGCGAAGCCCCATGAAGCTGTAGCACCGATGCACTTACAGGAGAAACAGGAAAAGGGAGCAGACGCGTTCCTGAATGGAGTCGAAATACAAACTCAGAGATAACACGGAGAGCAGAATGTGTGCACAGTGTGGCCAGCTCAGGGTGGCCAGGGCAGGGAGCGGCGCTTGCCCCGGGGACAGGCAGGCAGGGGACCCGCTGCCCCTCCACAGCCCTGCACGGACATGCACTTCCCAAGGAGCTTCTCCCAAACCAGGTGGGATGAAAAATTTTCAAAGGAGAAACTCTGCTGCAGAGCAAGGTCAGCCCTGGTGCGCAGCTCCAGGGGAGCTGAGGAGCCGTGTGTCCATCGCTCCAAACCAAAAAGAGTTTTTAGAAACCCTTCCAAAGAAAAAGACTAATTTTCTTTTCCCTGTCTGAAGCTTGTGCCCTTCACCACTGCGTGTGAGCAGCTCCCAAGGAAATGCCCAGCACCCCACCTCTGTGGCCCAGACCCCCCCGCAGCCGTCCCCACGATCCAGCAACCAAGGACAGGCTTGGCAGGAGCTACCAGCCATTCCCTCCATAGATACAAACCAAAATGCTTATGATCCCTTTTCGTCTGTACTGTCCCAGCGAACGTAAGGCTAAAATAACCACGCCAGTGCCTTGTTTGAAATGAAAATGGCAGCACTTTTTCATCTGGAAGGTCTTTTATCATCTCCCTTTTCACCAGTGGCACCGTGACAGTGAAAATCAGTTAATGCAATCCTCACAAATCAGCACTAACCCCACAGATGCCGGGAACCTTTGACAGAAGAGCTTCATACCCTGGAGGAAGTTACCTAATTCCTAAAGGTCTTCACAAGTTCAGCACTCCCTGTTGTTTCTGCACAGTAGCGGTGCAGGATTAGGGGCACGACACAGACACCACCGCAGATAGAAGTGCTGTGCTAATACCCCTCTGAAAATCATCTGTTGGCTCCGCTTAGAATCCAGGGCTCCCAGGTTAAGGAACAAACACTGCTGTACTCAGATTAAATATGTTTATCTCCCAAAAAGGAATAATTATGGAAACCCAGATTAATTCAATTATTTTACTTAAAATAACAAGCTGAATCCTGCAGTGCAGCTTAGCCAGACTAATGAGCACAACAGTGAGGATGAGCGGAGAGCTAGCTAGGGGGAAGGAAAAAGTGGTTCAGAAACCAGTGTGAGAACATGCAAATAAAACACCTACCAGGGCTTATGCCTTGCCCTTACAATCAGTGCCTATGCTTTGAGGGATTCTGCAGCGCACCCTTATTTTCTCCCAAACAGCTGATTGTTTATTTTTAATGACAGAAGTATCACGCAGACCATAGTATATGGATTGAAGACGCCGCTTCTATATTTTTCTGCTTGTTGCTATTATTCCTGGGTTGTGAATATTTTAAAGCACATGCCAACTCTTTCCCTGTGAAAATCAATGGAATTTTGGCCGTTGACTTTAACAGAGCTGGATCAGATCTGAAGGTCTGTACCCCCCACCCCCTTTTTAAATAAGTGGCCATTTTATAGGATAATGGTCCTGGAGCGTATTGATTGGCCTCAGCTAGGCTGTACATCGCCCTCACTGGAAAATGTAAAACCTGTAATGGGCTGAGCACAATGGGGATGTGACTGACATGTGCCGAGGGCATTTTGGGGCTCAGGGCAGCATTCCACTCAGGGTGCTGCAGCGGTGGCAGGCGACACGGGGGACACCCGACAGGCCCGGCACGACTGCGTTGCATGGAGCACAAACACCCATAAACCTCATCTGCTCCATGGGGACGGCGACCTCGAAGCGGTGGGCTTTGTGCGAGGACGGCACACAGGGCTGCCCGCGCCGGGGGGACAGTGCCCTGCACAAAATGCTGCAGGATGCAGCAAAATGGTGATGTGGAAAAGTATTGACAGCGTTTTGTCTTGCTACCTTCTTTAGGTATCAGCTGCATATTGCTATGACTAAGGTAAGTATGGAGAAACCTGCAGGGTTATGCAGAGATGGTGTGAGCCCTAGAGAAGTGCTGATGAACATGTCAGCCATACGCCAGCCTCATCGCCACCCTAAATCTGCCCCTGCCTCGTACGGTGGCTGGGTGTCCCTATTTGTTGCTCTGTGCAAAGAACATTCAAATTAGAACCACTGTCCTGGAAAAAAATCTTTCTGGTATAACAACTGATGATGTGAGCCAACGTCAGCAGTAGCCTCTTATTGACCGGTGGGGGTTTTGGATCAGGCCCTCCCCCGTGGTCATTTCCAGAGGCAATTATCCTGATAGCTCCTGTTTTGCCTTCTGTCACGTAGTGCGGTTGCTCCGGGGCTGGCCAGGCTACCGAGCTCTCCTGGAAGCCATTTCCCTTCACTGAACTTTGATTGTGAGGAATAGGTTATTGTCTGGGGTTTGAAAAGGAGAGCGTGCAGGAACCTTGCCGGATCGAGGCACCGGCTCTTTTCAGAGTCAAAACTAAACCAAAACACAGTTTTCTCTCGACAGCCGCATAAGTTCCAATGCAATCTCTGCATGTGTGCCTGTTCATCTGAATATGGGAATATGCTGGGCGACACTATCTGCTGAAAAACACCATATATTGTCTATTGCTTCTAAGACTTAAGAATCTGCACGTATAGGAAATAAAATCTTAGTTTTGCAGAAATCAGAGGAACTCTATTTTTTTTTTTTAACCTGACTTCGTCCCACTTAAAGTAATGTTTTAGATACCATATTAATGAAAAGCTACTGTCATAAAAGCAGAGAACGTGGTGTCAGCCAGTGTAATAAAGGTAATGTAAAAATCATAGAAAGTTGATGTGTGACATGTACTAGCCCTATTACACAGGCTGTGCACGCACGTGCATGATATTCAGGACACCCTCTTATCAGGTTTAATTATATTAGTACCCACTGCTCATCTATATCCTGTATAAAAGCAGCAAGGCAATCATTAGAAATAAGCGTTGCAAGGTAAAGCAGAGAACACAGCACAGCAGCGGCTTCTCTCTGGCGGTTTGATTTGACATGCTTGCATAAACACATATAGGACAATTCGTTATTGTTTTATTTCGGGTAACAAACAACCAAAAAAACCCTAAATCTGAAATAATTTGGTCACGTATTTCCATAAAGGAAGAAGCTGAACTACGTATGGCTACAAAGACAGAGGAGATTGCGTTAAAGGACTGTGAATCTAGACCTCTTTGTTGTGTTCGCAGGGATTTTCAGGGTGATTTAGTGTGGATTGATTTGCAGTTTATTCTGCAGCCATTGTTTGTAATGTGCTTTGCAAGCTCATGTACTCTGAACCTTAATTGTTCTAAATTAAACTATGGGGACCAGACAGAACACATTTCAATCAGAATTACAAAATATTGCACCAAATTCCTTTGGGATACATAATCTCTCACTATGTCTGCAGCGCTTGTATACATGAAGGAGGAGTGAGAAAGCATATTTAAGAAGACATTTTACTATAATTTAATTTACCCTTTTCCACTGGTAAAGCAAACAAGGACAGGGATATTGGCAGAAACAAGCAGGCGAAGTCGTTCTGAAGCTGCCTCGCAGTGGTATTTTTCGCACCCTTCTTAAGCAACCGCTTGTGCATAATTCTCTGTACAGGGCAGGTAGGAAAGCACTGCCAGCAGAGGATGGCTGGGTACTGACTGGGATCACAATGGCTTTGGCAGGGTACAGAAGGCAATAAAATCTTACTCGGGCTAGCATGGGAGAAAGGAGCAATATAACTTGCACTGATTTGAGCAATGCTGGGCAAAAGAAGCTCAGATATCAGTGGAGTTGGAGCTCTTTTAAGCCAATATGACTTTAGTGAAAGAGCTCTGTAACATTTGCTTGAAAAATACCTTTGTGCATCCTTGCTAGGGCTGACCTGGCTCCTGGAAAGTTGTCAGCTAAGGAAAACTCTTTTTTTTTTATGGCCGTAGGGAAATGAGGTCTCAGGACAGCTCTGTCACAGAAAATCTGATGTCTGACCTGCCTAAAGCTCTTCTGCTGAGGGTACCAAAGCCCAAATAGAAGTTTCCTTTTCTCTTCCGTACTAGATTGGGTTTAAATTTTAGAAGAACATAATTTTTGGAGATTACCAGTGGAAAATTCTTTCTGTGCCCCTGTCCCAGCAAGGCAGAGGGTGGTTGCTCCGGAGACCCACGGGTACCTCAGCATGCCATGCCTGGAATGGGGTCATCATACTCTTAGGCTATATTCTGCACTGCTATTTGGGTGATTTGAGCTGGGAATATCCCAGCAGTGGGGTATCTCAGCAGCTTTGGGGGCAGAAGCAATGTCAGGGTGCCAGTCTGCCCCAGACTGCACTCTGAGGAGATCACCTGAGCCTCCTGGGGGTGGGCAGAAGGGGGAAGAGGGGTCTCCCCAACTCATGGAGCAGATGGTGTAAGAGCTCCTGAGACGGTCACTCAACAGCAGTGAACTTTTGTGGCAGAATTAAGGAAGAAGATGTGATGAAGGACAGAGATCGACAAGCCTCGGCCCCAGCCGAGATCAGGCGCTGTTTATACAGCCAGTCCTTGGAAGGCACCATGATTTTTGGATAAGAATTCAAGTCCTTTCCGAGCTCACAAGTATCAGTGCCTCTGTCTGTCACTTCCACTCTAGAGCAATACGGATCAACTGAACTGCAGCTCAACAAGCTCTGGAAAGTCACAAGTGATTTGTCAGAGCTTTTTCACTGGGAGGTCACTATGCGCGCGAGTGTATTTAGGCACCGTATGTGTCCCTATTTATCGACTGCACCTGTGCTTCCATGCCGAGCCTGAAACAAACCCGCTCATACTCAATTTAGCATAGCAGTCCGAATTAGTTAATTTTAGTCAGTCGGTGATTGTTATTGCTAAGATCCACCACTGTTCTGCATTGCACAGGCATTAAAATTAGTGTGAAGATTGACAGCCTTTTTCCGGAAAGAATAAAAGTATCTGCACATTCATGATGAATATAAACAGAAAGGTCAAGACTCAAAACCCAGCAGTCACCTATATAGTCTCCAAACAGTAGACTGTCTCGTAAGGTCACAACTCATTTAAGGCCAATGTTTCCTATGAATGCTCTGGCAGATGTACATAAGTGAATGGCTTATTTATCATCAAAGACTGAGCTCAAATATAACTTTATTGAAAACACTAAGTTTTTACTCTTGTGTTTTAATTTAGACTACCAAATTAAATTCAATACTATTAGAAGAACAGATTCAAATGTTCAGACTGAGATAATACTGACTGAATATACTGTTCTCAGTGCCTGTAATGGTCTGACTGCCTTTTTATGTCAGTGGTTTTCAATCTCTTCCGTGTTTATCCACCTAAAATCTTCTGCTGGAGGTAGGGACCCTTATGCTGAAAATTTAAGCCAATTGACAATAGGTTTGTTATCCTTGGTTATCTTTTATAGTGCTCTCATTCATAGTCCTTGGACCACAGGTAAAAAAACCACTGACTGAGGTATTTACATAGCCCTCCTTCCCACAGTACCTGAATACCCCAGTCACCCTGGATTAATTTGTATTGCAATGAAGCAAATTAGAAGAGCGTTATTTTTCTCATTTCACCTACCCAAAGAGCAGAGACATCGAGGGTAAGATTTTAAAAACAAACAAACAGAAATTAAAGATTAGCTGCCCAAATCCACCCTTACGAGCCTACTTAATGTAAAAAAAATCCAGCAACTCTTGTTCCCAATATCTATGGGCAGGTCAAGATTCTCAGCCCCATTTATCCTTTCCACCAGTGATTCGATCTACCAAATCCATATTCACAGCGCTATTATTTGTTCAGTGTTGAGATTTGGCTTCTCAGCTTTTCAGAGTGCAAATGAAGACAGACAGGATGTGAATTCTAGGGGCAAAAATGAGGTAAGGGCAGTCATTTATAGCAGTAATAAGGTTAGCTCATCCAGAGATTTTAGGTTTGGTACTAATGCAAAAATAAAACTATATTAAAATCCTTGCCTACAACCAAAGGCACCCGGTGCACCCACCTAATCAGTCTTCATGAGATCTCTATTGCAACAGCGCTCCAAAAACGTAAATTCATTTTTGTTACAATTGTCTTATTTAGAGTGAGGCATGAATACAGCCAACTGCCCAGAGAGACCTGCTATGTGCCCTGCTGGTAACCAAAAGAGAAGGTGATTTGGCAACTTAAAAGAAAGGATTTCAGTGGGTCTAGCACAGCCTATTTCCTATGTGAAAAAACCCCCAGTGTCACCCAACTGACAGCCTCGGCACAAAGGAAAAGGCTTGGTAGGCACAGATGTAGATTTGCCCGTGCTAAACGCTGCTGAAATTCTACTTGCAAGGGACATGCCTTGTGTCCAGAGTGCCAATCCCACCCCCACTGCAAGATGCATAGGACAATATGCGAGTAACTTAAATAGATGCTGATTATGGAACTGCTTCCTTTTCTTTCCTCTGGTGTTGCTATTAGGACAGAAAGCAAAAAATATTTTTGGGGAGAACAACTCAGCAGGTACAGTTTCTAAGTAAAGTTTATTATTTGTACAGCAAAAATCAAAACAACCTTTTATTTGTCACTGCAGGGAGAAGAAGAAATATGATTCCTGTCTCCTGGCTCTGTAAAGTCCTCTTCTTCAGCTGTGCATTTTGTCCAGTTGTGTCTTATCATGTTAGTGAAAGGGTTTCTGCTTCTTTCTTTCTTTCTTTTTCTCTTT
Source organism: Dromas ardeola (assembly GCA_013398915.1). Taxonomy (NCBI): domain Eukaryota; kingdom Metazoa; phylum Chordata; class Aves; order Charadriiformes; family Dromadidae; genus Dromas; species Dromas ardeola. Next base: position 39,030 of record VYZM01008844.1, read on the forward strand.
CTTTCCCCCCCATCTTTCTTTCTCTCTCGTTCTCTTTTTAATACCTCCCTGTTCTTGACCTGACCTCTTGCTCATGTAACATCTCAGTTTTTAAATGGTCATTCACTATCACCATTTCTTTCGGGAAACACGTTTCTAAGCCTAAGCATACAAGATTATAGCAGATTTCTTAGCTTACTGTGTAGTGTGTTTCCCATGTGATAGCTTCTCCTCAGGAAAGCTATTCTTTCATGCAGCCATAGCACCAGCATTGATCAGTGGAAAAGTTCAAGGCAGCAACTCATCAAGCACAGCTTCAATACTAGATTCCAGACAAGGTCTGCAATAAATAAGACCAGTAACAAAGCATCATATTTCCTCCTTACACAGAAAACCAACAGTGACACAGTTCTAAATTTCAGAATATAAGGACAATTTCTTCTCTGCATTGGAGCAAGATGAAAGCTGGAGGTATACTCCCTTTTAATATAAACTATCTTTAAGTAATCATGAATTTTTAGGATGCTAGTCTTTGAAGTATACTAGCATATCATTTTAAATGCACAGGTTCTTACTGTATGAGATTTTTTCAGTGCCTTCACTGAATAGGACTTTGCTGTCTGAACATTGTGATATTATTGAATATGAGTGTTTAGAATATATTATTCTGACCCCAGTGTTAGTTACTGCTTTTTATAAAATATAATAATGGTTCCAAGATTTCAATGTTAGCTAACAAAAAAAGAACAATCTAGTGCTGTAAGCAGATAGGAAAAAAATTCCAAATAGCAGTGCGATAAAAAAATATACACCCTATGAGGCCCTCACAGATTATTGCTATTGATTTCTTTCCTGGAGACGTGGAAATGTTACCAGATGGGGTGTTAGGCAGTAAGTGTGTGGGTGCAAACGCGGTTTATTGCTTGCTGTCTAGAAATCACTGAAAACCTTCACAATTCTGTTTGGCTGTGTCACATAAAAAGGTAAATTTTTTGCCCTACACCAGTCCTTACAAAAAGCTACATGACACGCTATAGCAATGAGCATACAGTAAATTTGTCTCCAAGGAAAAAAAGATCAACAAGGGAATTAAACACACACAGATACATGCACACGCTTCGCAGGGACCGTAAAATGCCATGCACATATTTGAGTATTTGTCCTCATCTTGGTCACATCCTTGCACTGTGTTGATTTAAATTCATCTGAAAGACTAAATTGATTTATTTCATGGTTTTTCTCTTTTACTTCTGCCTGGAACATTGGGCTCTGTCCTGTATTTTATGCTTATGGAAGTGCTAATAAGATTTGCCGTAGGTTTCTAAAAGTCAGGTACTGGAGCTGGAGTATAATGCACAACTGTGCCTGACCCCCTCGGGGATGCACCCATTAAAAAAAAAAAAGGCTGACCTTCTGTCACTTTCTTCCTCCTCCCTTTTAATGATTCCTTCTATATCCTTTTGAGAAGATCTTTACAGCCCTTTGACCCCTGTTAGAACGGGAAGACTTAAACAGCTAAAAGTACCCTCAATATCAGCGGTTGCCAACAGGAGCTCAAGAGGCTTTTTAGGAAATGCCAAAAGACAATAACCTACATTTTCAATGCATTTAGAGACGGGTCCACATTCAATATTGTATAATTCCGCTTTCATTTGCTTTAGCGCAGCACGTGCTCGCGCTGAGCCGAGGCCCAACAGTACAAACAGACATTCCCCCAGCAGCAAAGCTGCTGTTTCGGCAGCAAACCCACTTTTTAATGACAAAGCAGCAAAGCTGCGCTAATTCTACACGTTATGTTACTTCTTATTTAGCCTTCAGAAAAATAGAATTATGTGCTTTGGAAGGATCAAGCGGCTCTGGCTTTGCTCCGGCAGCGGTGCCCACCTCCACCCAAAGTCATGCCTTGCTGTTTCCTCAACGCGGTAAAATCCTCCACCCCGCTGAAGCCCGGCTCATGCCGCTGCGCTCTGCAAAGAGAAGCGGCACAGCAGAAGCGGGTCATGCCAAGCTGAAACCAGCCTCTGCCTGTTCTCTGTGGGTATTTCTCAGGTGGTGGGGAACAACCCGGCAGTCTGTAGCTGAGCAGGTCGCTGCTCACAGCTGGATAACAGCTTGTTACTGAGCTCAGGCATAGGCATGAGCATCCAGTGGGAGGAAGCCTATACGGGCTGGCTAGAACAACGCCGAGATGAAAACAAGGGGAGAAAGCACCTTTGCAAACAATTGCTTACGGAGGCTTGATCAGAGAACGCAAAGGAGGTTTTTCTTTGTGCCTTTCAGCAATATTGTGGATTCTTCTATCTTTTTGTGGAAGAGCAGCCTCTGATTCTGCTTGGAGCCTCTGCTCAGATCAAGACAGGCAGGAGGACTCCTGTGAGCAGGGCAGCTGATGGAATGGCCAGAGCTGAGCTGGGGCTGGGGTGCTGAAAAGCAAAGAAATGATGGTGCAGTAAAAATCACCTGGGAAGTTAAATGGACCATTGCAATGGTACCACACAATCTCACGGACATCTCATTATGTGTGTCTTCAAACATCATTAAAACACCAATTAAGCAGTGTGATGTAGCCACCCTCTTTAAAATTCAGGGAACAGTGGTTTGGGCTAACATATAATTTAACAAAAACTGAGGCAAATCCACCCAAGTCCCCCCGTACTTCATTGCATCTGATCTCTGGGGACACCAACCGTAAGAGAAGAGCTGGAGCTGCGCTAAAATCGACCTGACCAATCTCACTAAGTGTTTGCCAAATGTTCCCTGATACAACCAAGCCCCTGGGCTGTCAACGCATTCAAGAAAGAAAGTAAAACTTGAGTCAGGGTGAGGAAATTAAGTGAACAACTGGGATGTGTAATAAAAAGGTATTTCAGGAAGGACAATTAAACACAGACACTTAGGTTGCTTTTGGTACCTCCCAAGACTCCGGTTAATGTTCATTGCCCGCAGCACATACTAACTTTGATAGCTCAAGCAGTTTTCTGCTGAAGTGACTTAAAAGAATCTATCTTGATGCAAGTGTGCCTGCATACTGCAATGGAGTTCAGCCCTCTTTGCTGCTGAGAAAGAAGATACTCTTTTAAGCATACAAAACAACTATCTATGGCCTATTTAAGCAATTACAGTATGGAGACTGTACTGCCATGGATGACCTTATTGGGTCATTTGTAGACCAGTAGACTTGGAGAATTGATGAAACTAGTCTTCATGGTAGAGATTTCAAAGACAGTAACAAGGAGATGCCCATATGAATGATGTTGAAGCTGTACAAAATGAATGGCCACGAATATAATTGGGCAATATCCCACATAAAGTGTGATCCTCCAGACAATGAGATATTTCATATACAATTCACTCCAAAAAAAAGAAAGCCTTTTGTTTACATGTTTGCATGACCTAGTGGACAATGCAGTAATAACCAAGTAGCCTTGGTGTCTCATTGGCAAAGGATGAAACTATATATTTCTAGTCTAATATTTTAGTCTAATATTTTGAGTCTAATATTTTCCATTGAAAAACCTCCATGGGCTCAGAACACGCACACGGCAGAGCATCGCTTCCTTCAGACTTCTGCAGACTCCACGGTGGCCACACAATAAATATAGATACAGAAGTTATCCTTGTTTCCCTTAAAAACATAAGCAAGTGAGATAAGGTATTTCCTCTGTGAATCTGCAAATCAGCCAAAGGGCAGTAATTTTATAATTTCCAGTGAAAAAAGTAGCAGCCCCAAGAAAGAGCGGGGCCGGGGGGGGAGGGTAAAATTTTACTGCAAGCTTCTTGCTGCAGATGAAAAATGAATCACAACACGGGTCTGATAAGTCTCGTAGGCCAAAACAAAGCACAGCCGAGAGTCCCCAGCTCTTGCTTTGTCCTCTCCGAGGCGCCACGTCCCTTGGGGACCAATTGTACAGCTCAGAGAGTCCTTTTGCCTGGTGGCCTGTCATGGAGTCGGTTGGACTATAACTCACAGCTGCTATTTCAGAAACTTTTATTTTTTGTTTGTTTTAATTTATTTCATACACACGCATGTGCATATGCGCGCACACACACATACATATACAAAAGCCTGGCTCTGCTCTTTTAAAGAGGCCTGGAGTGCCCAGGCGTTTCATTGTTTTTCATGCATTAGCTTCAGAGGGCTTCAGGAGTAGAGGAGTATTTATTTATGGATTAGATTGACAGAGTGCTCCCTACAAGTGCTCCGGATTCAGCTCTATTGAACTCGGTGCACTTACACTGTGGTCCTGATCCTGCAGAGCAAGGGGAACCAGCCCCAGCGATGTTCTCAGTCCAGAAGTTAACGCTAAGAATATGTTTAAAGTGTTTGGGGACTGGAGCTCCAGTCTCTAAATATCACATGAAAATAAATGTCCTATGATTCTCACCAGCTCCTGAAGCTCTAAATCTTTTAAGTTTATCATGAAATATTAAATAAGTAAAGCCAACACTACAGTCAAGAGTGAATCTGATGCTCGTCAGACCTGCCAGACAGCAATTTCCATGGGGTGCATATTTACATAAGCATTTAGAAATTATTAGTATTTAGGCATTTACTACAAAAAGGAAAAAATATTCTCTCGATTTGCATCTGTACTTAACTAAAAAAAGAACCGCCAAACCTTAGATTTCTACTAAGTACATAAATCTTGTATATCAGACAGAATACGCTTCACGTTAGCAAAAAGCCCCCAGTAGAAGCAGTTAGTACCGTGTAATAGCAGTCGCTTGTTAATGAAATCCATCCTTCGAAGGAGTGATTTTAGAATTCTGCAATAGCCAATGAAAATTACATGCAAACATTATGGTCATTTGTTATCATTATAAATTGTGATAATGTCATGGCTGACTTACAAAGATGATGACCTGAAAGGCCATGACATTATGACATTACATTTTATCAATAATGAAAAATTGCTTCTTTTGCATGATTCTACCGGAGGTGAGCCAGGACCCCGGAAGGCTGCTGGCTCGTGCAGACCAGTCTCAGCGCTGGAGAGGAAAACAGACTGATAAAGAAGAAGTATTGGGGGAAAACAAACAAACCAATGATAGCAAGACTAGAGACAGGAGAATTTATTTACCTCACAGTATTTAATTTGAATTTCTGAAGGTCTGGATGATACATGTCTTGAAGACAGCACAGGGGAGATTCACCCAATGCAAGGAGCTTACAGTAGGCTCCTTCTAGTTCTTGGATGGCACAGTGAAAGCCTCGGGGACCAATGAAGCCCTTAATAGAGGGGTTTAATGTTTTCAATGGCATTAACTGACAATTCTGGTTTGGTTGTTTTCTAATCCAGCCTCTCCCCGTTGCCTAGAGTGCCCCTCTGCCGTGTACCTCAGACAACAAGCTTTAGGCTGGATCTTAGTGATACGCAGTACCCTGGACTGTCTGCCGGGCAGAGTTGGGATGAATGTCCCGTTATGCAGGGAAGTCATCTGAAATAAAAGTGGCTCCGCTTTACCGCTGACACAAGTGCTGTAATTTGACAGCTGCTCCAACAGCCAAAAAACCAGAGTTCTGCAGGACATGCAGTTCTGCCGTGTGAAAGACATGCGATTTCTCTAACGGTACAGAAACCTGAGCTCTCAGATGCCTGAGCCTGGGCGTGTATTTACACCTGTAAGAACTGTAAAGTCCAACCTCCAGCCTCATCATTGCCAGGGCGCAGGAGAGCTGGATCCCCTGAGGAATCACAGAGGGTGTGGTGACCTCCATGTACTTTCCAGCACACCAGGAGCCCCAAATCATTTATGGGTATGGTCCCTTCTGCATGCTTCCCACGCAGCATTTCTTGCCTCCACTCTTAGAGCATGAGATGTATCTGAGAAGCCTGTTACGGGGTCCCTCTCCTCAGGTACACCTGGCCTTGACACTCACTGCAAGGAGGACAGTGCTGTGCAGCCTCAGCACTGCCACGAGATCTTTTCCAGGACCAGAGAACAAATTACTCTCACAGACAGTCACTAAACTGCTAAAATCCAGCTCCCGCACTCCTGCCTGCTGTTGTTTCCCTGTAAAAGCGCTAAGTCCACAGCAGGATCTCCTACCAGCTGCCCCTCGGCCCCTGCCCCGTGTCCTGCCATCGCCTGCCCCAGGCAAAGCCCTGAGCAAACAGATGGGCTTTGCCCTGTGCCTGGTGCTCCCGCTGGCGCGGGTCCTACGATCACAAAGGCAGAGGCCGAACCCTCCTGGGTTTGATGTGAATAGGGGCTATAACCTGAGTTTAGACCCAGCCCTAAATTCCTCAGGCCCCTGGAGGAAGAGCGAGGGAGCGTTTAACAAGCAGGGCTCCCTGCCCCGCAGCGCCCACCATGCCCACACGCGTGGGGCACGGCTCCGCTCTGCTCTAAGGTGGGTACCGTAGTGCCGCAGAGAAGCCTGTGTGTAAAAATTTATTCTCACTGTAATTGTTTCGAGAACATTAGCCAAAAAGCCATTGTGTATTTGTCGTAATATTTATGAGGACAGTTTTATGGTGAATATGAAAAGAAATGCCCATAGTGATTCTCTTAGATGCTATGATAGGAAGATCAAAAATGGAAAGTTGATCATTTTACTTGCTGGTTTGCCAAGGCTGTAATGTTTCAAGCAGGTCTAGGTGGTGATGGTTTCTTAGTAAATCAACACATAGTGGTTTTTTTTTTTCCTAGAGCTTGAAAAACATAATTTAAAAAAAAAGTTGGAGGCATCGTGGCACCTTGTCTGTTCTCAGCTGCATTTATTCTCTCAGATGGCAGCAAAGAGGCCAAGACTGTACTACACATATATACCACGAGCTTAAGTTCCTAAAATATAGACTAGAAGAGATCTAAAATCTTTACATTTGGGGTGCAAAGTACATTTTACTTTGTTTTATCTTTTATGCAGGTATTTCATGGCAGGAACATAAAAGATCTATTTATTTAATGCCATTTCCTCGCAGTAATGGCTTCTGTACATGTTCTCTTGATGCCACCGTTTCAAGCAATCTATCTGGAAATTCAAAGCAGTAGCACCTTTTACCTGAAAAATATTACAGAAACTCTGCCTTAATTTTATCAGAAAGGACGGCGGCAGCAGTGCAAGACAGCTGCTTGCCAGCACACAGTGCAGGAGCCGAGAGAAAGGTTTGACCAGTTTTCACCTAAAAGGTTCACTTTTTGTGTGCATATGGGCTTCTGCTGGTGGTATGAAATCCCAGGGCATCTGCCAAGACGTATTGCTTAATGTTCTCTGCTTTTCAAAGGTTCAGTAAGCAAAAGGGGTTATCCTGAGCAAGCTGCTGTGACCATGACAGGAGCAAAACACCTCTGTGTATAAATTTGAAACCTTTAACCTCCTAACTGTCAAATTTCAATATTTCTGGTCACAGTGTTAAATGCAGCCTAGCGTTTTTATTGAAAGAGTTTTCAGTGTATCCGGATGGGAAAATCAAAGTTTGCTTTTATATTTACACACTGTTAGTAAGTTGTTAAAAGAAGAATAAAACAAGGTGACTGCCAGCAATATTTTGTATTAGTGTAAGCTTTACAGCTTCAGCATAATAAAACAGCATTCCTATTTTCTCTGTAACCCGTGACGTACACTCTAAATGACTTACTGTTATTGCTGCTTTAATATACGCTACATCTTACTAATGATAAACAGACTGCACTGTGTCCAGACTGGGGTTCAAACTACACAGAAAGTAACACTGGAAAAGATGAGATGGGATAAAAACATCGCCTTAAAAAAAACAACTTTAAGCCAAAATCTAGTTTCCAACTCCTTCAAATATCAGTGCTCATCTTACCTATCTATTTTTAGTTTGTATTTTTTGCCTTTGCATACACAAAGGGCATGACTGCCACTGACAGACATGGTGATCTTACATTGCCCTACCTCGAGATGCCCTTACATTTTGGTACCTTTTCCTGCTCTGTCTGTTTTTGTGCACGAATCCTCTATCATTCCATCACAAAGACCTTTATGACAGCAGATGGGTGAAAGAAATAATGGCTTTAGAAAGCCATTTTCCTTTCAAACAGTAAGTAAATATTATCAGAGATATGTGTGACAGTGATGGAGAAACCCGACATGGAGCCGTCCCCTCCAGGGGAATCACTTGGTTCCCGCTCCCTTCAGTGCAGCCACCACCAGGAGCTTCAGCAGTGAGCACTGAAGACGACATTTATGAGGACTCTACAAGGCAAAACCTTCTGAAATGTCAACATTGTCAGCAGCTACGGCTGCTGGGGCTGCTCCCTGCGAGCCCCTGGCAGCCAGGACACATGCGGGAGCCCAGCCTGCTTCCTCTGCAGCCCTGGGGACGGCTGCTGCCCGCATGCCACGGCATGGCATGGCCGCCCAGCGCCGAGCAGCCCTCACAAGGCTGCCCGTCTCATGCTCCTAAGCTGCGTATGAGTCAGGAATGAACATTTATTGCTAAGCCCTGCTGCCAAGAAGAAAATTTATTTTGGGGCAATGAGAGGATTACAACCCAGCTTCTGATCTGCTGCGATCCCGTTTTACACTGGGGTGACTGTTGGCTTGAGTTAAGTTGCTGCGCTTTATGTGGAGTAGATGTAATCAGAACAAGGCTTTAAGCACCTATTCCTTCTGCAGAAGTGTCTCTGCCTCTGGCTCACAAGGACAACAGGATGGCAGTAGCAGCATCTCTCGGGATCAGTGAGCAGAGACCTGTTGCTAAGTGGCCCAGCTTTTTCAGAGATGAAAGCAGCAGCACATGGCACTTTTGGAGGAGAACGTTTTCTTGGGTTGCTGGCACAGATATTTTGTGGGTGGGCGACGCAGAGAGAGCCCTGAACACCACAGCGATTTGCTGAGCTGCACACACAGCACTGGGCACCCGTTCCTCCTCCCCTGCTAACTAGAACATCGTGGGCATTTCTGCCCATGAGCTGCAGGGGCATCACCTGTACAACAGCTTTGCATTTTAAAGCTCGGTCCCCTCCTCAGCTCCACACGGACACAGCACTGGCACGTGCAGTCCTGGTCTGCCTGCAGCCTCACTGCAAAACTGATTCCCAGGAGTAGTCAGACTTTCAAGAAAAAGGGCAGCAGAGGACAGGAAAACAGCCAACCCTCCTCTGCTAAACGTAAAGGAAGATGTTTCTCAGAGTGAGAATGCTCCCTTCCCTCCTTGGCTGGGTGCAGGAGGGCTCCATCATCTCTGTCTGCTCTCCCCTTTGTCCCCCAGGATACTGCACTCCTCCCCAAGGCACATTAATCGGAGCTGGAGGAGCCTCTAAATGCAGCAGGGTGTATTTACTGGTGAGCGGTTTTAGCTGTGTGCATTTCTCAGGGCTGTCTCACGTGTCCTGGCAGCTCAGCCCTGGCTGGGGGTCACGTCATGGGAGGCCAGGCCTGGCACGGTGATGCTCAGGAGAGTCCTGAACACGGGGATCACCCACGCACTGAACAGCTTTACAGGAGCCCCCCGCAAGGGCACAGCCAAGCCATCCTGCCCACACGGACACAAACCGTCCCCACCTGCTTCTCTGGGGACAGGGTGTTTAATTTATTTAAAGGAGGCACATTGCTGGCAGCTGGGGAAAGGTGTCTCGCTGCCCTTTGACCTATGACTCTGCTTGAAGAAAATGGGATGTCAACATGCTCCTGCTCTGAAGATGCAGACCGCAGCAGCTACTGGAGTCAAGATGTTTAAATTCACTTGTTAAACTAGCGATAATTTCCATGGCATTGATAGAGAAAGGCAAAAATGTGGCAACTGCACTTACATTTGCCCCATTTCACATGGAGTTATGGGGCAGCGGCTCAGGTAGCTCCTGCCTGCTGCAGTGGGACCTCCTGCTTCACTCCTCTGTCAGTCCCCGATGGTGCCCAGTTTTGCTAGGAAATACTTGTAGCCTTCTTGGATTTCACACAGCTCAAAATGCCAACACAACCTGAAAATCACAACAATTCTGCCGTTCTGATCAGAAAAGAAAGGATGAGGAGACCTGCCCTCAGTGTCATAAAATACTGGTCTCATACTGAAAAAAGAAAACAAAGTGCAAAGAAATGGTGGTTCCGTCCACATGACGCACTAGGGCCATTTAGTTCTAACAGTCCTTTGAAATAACCTATTCAAAAATGTATTTGGAGTTCTTATTACATTTAGGAACTTGCTTAAAACATTTCTGGATTTATCTGAAACCCATTACTAATTGAGACTGGTTTATTCTGTTGGAAAGCAGGAACCAGAGCCTGCAGAAAGTCCTTGGGTTTAGCAACATTTTCTAAACGCATTGTGGCAGTAAAAAATAAACTTCATAAATGGTTGTCCAGTGTCTATTTATGTAGCCACAAGTTATAATGAAATTCAGGTCTTTCAGTCCTAAAAGAGTCTTCACCACAAGCTGACTACAGGCAGCACTGGAAGCAGGTATGAGTGTTTCCCGCGTAGAAAAATGTGTGTCGGTGGCGAGGGTGCTGGCTGGGAGGAAGGAGGCCTGAGATCTATCCCATGCTTTGTCACGACACACAGGGTGACCCTGGAAAGGTCGCTGAAGATCTGTGCACCTTCTGTTTGCTGCCTGTAAAGCAGCAGCACTGAGGAGGGCTTTCACAGAGCACCGCCAGATCAAAGGAGAAGCGGGTCTGTTTTGCAGCTCCCAGCTTTGTACTTTCCCTGGGACACGACTTCTGCTGTTGCTGCTCTTGTTTTCAAAACATCCAATAATCTCAGTTTGGTCAAATAACAATCAAATACTATAATTTTAACCATGAAATCAATAGTCATGAAAATGGCCCTGCCTCATCATAGGTCTCTTGGGGAGTTTTCAAACAGATAAGGATAACGGCGGAACATTAAAACTGGAGTGGATCAAGTACTAATTGTAAAAAAGATGCAGGACAATTTTCGTGACTAAATGTAGGAATATTGCTCAGTTATGACTCTGAAATTACGTTCCCTGTTTGCAAGTGTTTAGGCAAATTCTTGTGTATTTCTCAAACTGTTCCTTAACTTCAAAACATCCTCAGTTTCAGCTCAAATGATTCCTTGGTGTTCACCTGCTATATTGTGGCTAAAATCTTCCTTGTACAGTGGGAGGCAAGGAAGAATACCATGTTTGTGTTGTGTAGCCAGCACAAACACAGCCTAAGCTAAAGCCCCATATCCACCGCACATTGGGTCAAAGCCATAGCCAATAAAAGAACAGTTGGATCAAGCAACCCAGGGACAAGCTGCAGCTGAAATTTATATAAATACGTTATAGAAATACTTGGGAACAACCATTCCCATTCTATGCATTTACAAAGACCCTGGTCAGCTCGTAGTTTCCATAGCAAAGAAACACTACATTACAGAACGTTACGTGTTCTATACCATTAGAGCCACCTGAAATTTGAAGAGGAAGAGTGCCTGTCTTGGCAGCGGACCCGTGATTGCCGGCAGTTCCTTCAGCATCCCCTTAAATTGCTGGCGTTTGGCTCATTTGTGCTGCTTCTATTCAATTGTTGTCTGTGTGATTCAATTTACCATTCAGAGCCATTACCGTGTGTCATGAACTTTCTTAATCTGAAATGTGAGAATCTTCTCTTAAATACGGGGCTGCTGAGAGGGAGGTGTTGCGGGGGCAGGTCCCGCAGGACCCAGCGAGGGGAAGGAGGTGGAGAGACCTGACGAGCTCTCCCAGCATCACTTCCTCCTCTTCCTCCTCCTCCCTCCTCATCATTTCCTTCCCTCCCCACTGCCCCACTTTGTGTCATTCCCCTCCTGTCCACTTATGGAACCCTGGGGCATCCAGGTAGGGACCTACAGGGTGCAAGGGTGGTTTCCCATACAAGGATGAGTAAAAGGCATGTTTGTCACCAGCTAGAGCACTGTGGCTTGGAGCTGAAATGTAGAAAAATTAAGAACATTATTTCACTCCTTCCATGATCCATCTCCCTGCTCTGTAGCAATATTAGCAATAACTAACAAGAAAAACATATCTGCAGAGGAAATTTCCGAGGTTGATTAATGCTGTTTGTCAGTTCAGCTGGGCAGAGCGTGGCTGTGTGGCAGGGAGTCTCGGAGCACAATCCTTCAGGCGAGGCTGAAGGGGCTGTAAACAAGCTATGAAAGTTTAATGACATTAAAATATCTGAATGACTCCTCAAACGGTGTAGTGGTTAGGAATTGTCCTGTACAGCTTTTGTAAAGAATTCACAGGGTTAATGACTAAAGAATGGAGTTCTGGTAATCAATATAGTCCTCTGGCTCTATTGATTGGAATCGCCTGCTTATTTTGCAGCTAAGATTTTTTTAGCCCATTCAGAACAAAGACACCCTAGGGGACTGTTAAGTAAATAGGCATTTAAGACTTTTTCGTTGCTAAGAAAGTAGTTAATTATTATTAGTGCTTAAAAGTCTCAATTTAGACAGAACATCCCAATGAACATCATAATTTCCCTAGTTTTCTGTGTTTTATGCAAATTCATGCGTCTTGGCAGCTGTTTAGAAGCGTGCACCTGTTGGGCCGGGCAAGGTGCTGAGGGATGCTGCAACCCAGGGAGGCCTGAAGGCACTGAGCATCTTTGCAGGGGACCTATACACCGAGAAGGATCAGGAACCCCAGACAGGTGCAATATTTGTAGGGTGATGACTGCTAAACAACAGGAATATGCCAAGGAATCCTCATTGATCTTTTGCTGGAAGATGACATTCAAAGAGGTTGAGGAAGATGAGATGCTAAAAAAGGAGCTGGGCTTTATACATACCATCTTCTTCCCCAAAGGAAGTGCTTCACAAAACAAAAATCTTTCTATTTTGCCATACACATGAAGATTTTCTGTTGCTGCTGCTGCTTTTTTTGCAGGCCGAATTTGCAGAGGAACACCAAACCACCTCAGGCAGGTGCCAGCGCAGAGGACTCTGCGACAGAGCAGGACAAGACACAACTGGATGCCCCTTGCCTGGCGAGCGGCATGGCCCGCAGCCTCTGCAACCAGCCCGTACCTGCCCGCCTTTGCTTTAGCCGATGTCAGAGGACAGGGGGACCTCAGAAATCAAGTCCGCAGTTACATGTCTTTAACCAAGGATGTGAACTGTCTGGTCAAACGCTGCCCTGATCCTGTGCTCCTGCGTAGGTGTCTCCTGCAGAAGCCAGCTGCAAACTCAGTCATACACTTGGCCCTCAGACCAACCAAAGCTGGCAGGTCCTGCAAGATCTCCATTATTTTCAGAGCAGAGCTGGAATCCTTATTACTAATATTCCTTTCTTACTGCCAGACAAACTTTAACTTCTTTTTGCCTTTTTTTTCATTTTAAACCAAAAGCTGCTCCTTGCTGAGCAGAGGAAGGAGTGCAGAACGGCTCTTCCCCACTGAACTGCCGAGTTTCTTTGCATTTTGAGCTGTTTTGCATTTTGATGCCACTCTAGTTTCCTTTGCACTTTGCCTGTTCAACCATCTTTGCTTGTTACACTTAAAGCTGTGAACCCAGTGGATCAGAGAAAAGACGTCCATTTGGGACTGCAAGCATAGCTGATCTTTTTCATCTCCCTTGAAAATTAATTATCATAGCTGCTTGCCAGTGTGGGCATTTGATAAAAGCCCAGAGATCATGCACCAGTCAACAAGCACTTATTCACCAGCTGAGACATTAAGAAAACATCACATTTCGTATATGATCCAATTAACAGCTTTTTTCCCCTGACAATGATTTCCTACATACTTAGGCTATTCTATACAATTTGGTAATATGTGGAAGTATTCATCACGCTTGCATTCCCTGACACTAATCCTGTTTGTAGATTCTCCTCGCTTTCCCCTTCCTGGGATTTAGAGTGGAGATTCCTGACTGTAGCCTGTACAGAGAAATGGCTGGAATTTAGCCATAAGTGATGCTGCAGATCCATAAAGCGATAGACAGAGGCAGAAGGGCAGCTGTGTTCCTAGTTTTACACACACCTTAATTTCATCCCTACCCTGTACAACTGTACCCGAGGTGTCACTCGCCACCCTTGGCAGACTGTTTACCAACACTTGGAAACCTCCACTCCTTATTTGGTCCAACTCCAACAATTTGGTCCAAATACAAGCCCTGAATCTGAATTTAAATTTCAACCCAAATCTGCTGCTGTCAAAAATCCTGGCAAGTGAATTTTGAAGGTTTCAACACACGCAAATAGCAGTCCCTTGTTTTGGTTACTGCTGAGGTCTACCCTTTATCTGCCTCAGGAACACCAGCAAGCAAAAGATCTGAGTTAATCGGTCCGAAAAAGGTTTACCTAAAAGGGAATGGTTATGATGCCTGCATACCGAGATCCATGGCAGGTACAATACCTGAAAATCATTGCAGGTCCAATATAGAAGATCATGAGACAGATCTAAGTTTTCCAGGATTTGAGCCAGTTTGCTGCTGATTTCAGGCTTGCAGAGCCTTCTTTGCTATACTTTTACATGTTACTGAACACCACCAGGCTGGAGTGGGACAAAATGGGAGGAAAAGAAAGCAATGGCTTTCTCAAGTGTTTCTGAACCTTAGGGGAGAGTCAAATTGGGAAGACAAATGGGAGGGAGCTAACCCTCATTTTGTTTCCACTGTGGAGTGTTCTTAAAAATTACCAACAAAAGCCGCATAGCACATAGTAAAAGACAAACGAGGTCTTTTACACTGAATAATGCAGATTCAGTCACACTGTAACCTTTTGAGAAATTTTTTATGGAAAATTCCTGCACGCTTTGGGATGGAGGAAGGATTTTAAAATTTGAGAGATTTTCTTTTGTAACTTATTTAGTTTCATAGTGCTCTTTTGATTTAAAAAAAAAAGTTCATAAGCATTTCAGGTTGAATAAAACACTGAATTTGACCCCAAAAGGTTTTAAATTTTTTTTGAAGAATTTTTTTTGGATCATGAGTGAAGAAAAATAATCTGATTTTTTATGCAGTGTAAAGACCTTTTATGCATTGCCAGGAATGTAATGCTGAAGGTATAGCTGTAAAGAGCGCATATTGATATCGGATGTGTAGTCATTAAGAAAGGAGAAAAAAGAAGGTCCAAAGCTAGGGAATTAATGCAATGTTGCCCAAGGGCTACATTCAAATACATTTATTTTTTCAATTTGTAGTTTTAACTTTGCTGAATCCATCTGTTATTTTCATTTATAAATACTCCACTCTTTCTATCCTCTGGGTACCTTTTCCCTGTCTTTTTTTTTTTTTTTTTGTTTTTTAGCTTCTCCCTAAAGCATGTGGGATCTCCCTGAGGTGTGGAGCCAGAAGGCGTTTTGGATTGCTGGGTAAGGTGACATTTACCTTGGAACCCTGTATAAGTTGGGGCTTTACCTTTGCAGGTAACTGTACCTGTCCTGTGAAGGAGAGGGCACAAGGATCCTTTGCTCAGTCTTTCTGCACAATTTACTTGCTTTTTCAAGAAAGAAAGCGTTGACGTCCTTGATGTCATGTTGGGTTAAATTTCTAATGGCCACATACGCTAGGTGTTAAGTCATGATAACACAGAGGGGGAAAAAAAAAAAAGAAAAAAAAAAAGAAACCCCTAGAATATGGGGAAATCTTTAACATGTGACACTGTCTTCTGTTTTCCAAGATGACAGGTCTGGGCTACTAAACTGGCTGTGCGTTATGAGAAATGACGTTTGTGTAAAAATTAATAAAGGTGCTCCCTTTCTACAGGCAGCTGAAGTCCTGTGTCAGCACGGCCAGCCATACGGACTGCGGGTGGTCTCTAACAGCCTGCGGTGGTGAGAGCTTCATATAGAGTGACCCCTTCCCGCATACCTCATGAAAATCATGGCTAATTTTATTTTGCATTGAAAATGGTGTTAAGTTTCTGAGGATCAAAGTTCTCTGCTGGGCCCTGCCAGAGATTCACTGTGTGACTTTCCTCTGTCCCCACAGACTGTTCTCTTCCCCACCTGTATAACAGGGACAATAACACTCGCCCACCTAAAAAAGTCCTTTGACATCCCCAAAGAAAAAACAAGAATACTCATCGTTGAGATGCAGGTGATATAAGGTGATGATTTTTTTTACTAGAAATATCTCCCTCCGGTGGATATGCAAAATGTATCTTTATGGTTTGGTTATTTACCGTGGTTTGTATGAATTATAGAGCAGTCATCTTATACCTTGGTATTCAGAGTAATGCAACATACTTACTAGAAATCCACCTAAGCAATTACTTTTCTGATCTATTGCCAGATCCCTTTCATATCAGCTGCAGCAGCCCGCAAAACCTAACATATAACATTTTACATAGGCTTGTAGTCTATATTCAATTTTATCTGATTATTTTTAGCACAGTGATTTGAGAATCCAAATTACAGCTAAGAAAATGGAAAATTCATTTTCCAACAATGCCTTAAGCTTCACTAGCATTTTAGAGTAGAACATTTCTGTGATGGCCTTTGATTCAATCCGGGCTGAACGAAAGACATTTCATCACCACAGAATGCATTTCTTTATTTGCCTTGGATCTATGATTCTGTCAGTATTGAGAGAAAAGAAAAATCAATGCTGCACTATAAACCTCGGGCAGCCCCTGGCCAACGTGGTCAGCATGGTGTGAGCAAAGGAAATGGCAGGGGAAAAAAATTGACCGCTCAGCAATAGTGTGGCACAGTAACGGACAAAGCTCTGGGCTAATAACAGCTTGCAATTACACATGGAAAGCCAAAGCTTGTAGGGCATTCAGTACGAAGGGGATGTAATACAATTTATTGAACCACCGGTTAGAGTTCTGCAGCTTCTCAATAAAAAAAAAGAGCTGTGGACCTGTACTGCTTAAAAGACAGACTTATATGGTGCCAGCAGGGGAAGGAGGCTTGAAGAAAGCAGAAAGCCCTTCCTTTTTATGTCTTGGATAGTGAGCAAGTGGGAAAACGCAGCCTATTTATGCTTTCTAAAAATACAGCAGCCAGGGCTTAAAGGGACAGCCTGCACCGCTGCTGCCGGTGCCCCGGCTGCTGCTACAGACGCCTGCGCACACACCGGCACCCCGCGCGCCGGAGCGGGCAAACCCAACCAGACACCGCATTTTAATTCCTTGTACATCCTGCAGCCACGCTGACAGCCCACTGTACGTCCTGCCACTCTGGAACAGGGGGAAGAGCGGCACGGCAAAATCTTTGCACGGATACAGTTATTTATCTGAGAGAAGAAAGGTGTTTCCGCAGGGGAAAGCGTAAAATTAAAATACTAGTAAAACAGAAGTAAAAATCTTGACCTAAAAAGAGGAATCATTGATAAGCCTGCTCTTAACAGACAGAAATGAAAACTTTCAACTAAAAGCCAGCGGTTTAACAGTGACCAAAGGAGGTGGCAGCGTTTTGGGGGAGGTCTGGCTCAGTGGTGAAGGTCAGCGCTGCAGACTGGGGCCAGGTCCCCCCCGCCGTGCCCTTTGCCAGGCGGGGTGGCTGGGGACACTCTGGCCACTGCCACAGCCCCAGGCACCAGCCCCACTGGGGTTTGTGCATCCGCCAAGGAGGAGCAGGGTTTGCTCGGTGTAAATGGTTATAGAGCAGTCTTGGGGCCATACTGCAACCTGCACACCACGTGCTTATATTTATTTGTGCTTTCAGGGATGAATTATGCTCTGCAGATGGTGATGAAAAGTTTTGTCACTTGATTTCACGAAGGCGGGACTAAGTCCTACAGCCGGAGGTGCCAAGTATTGCCCAGGCTCGGCTGGGCCCGTCTGAGAGACCTCGACAGCCTTCAGGAAGAAGCGGTGGCAGCACCCACCCGGGGAGCTGGGAGAGCCCGTGGCGTAGCCGGGGCAGAGCTTACCTTGGAGAAACCTCCGCATGGTACCGGACTGACCTTTGGCTGCCCATGTTTGCATAAATGCACATTTACCAGAGAAGAGATTATTTCTTTGTACCAGTTTCGGGCATTTGTCATACTTGCTGCCAAAACAGTAGCAGGTTGCTCAAAGCCATGATTTAGAGTTAGGATCCATCTTTCCCCCAGAGTTAGTAAAATACAACAGGAACTTTTCCTGCCCTTGCTGGGGACCCTGCTCTTTGCAGTGCCGCGTGGGTCCTGCGATTGCCTGACCCCATTTGTACATATTGCTAAGAAACATTGTTCCTTAAATTTTTGGCGGATGTTGAGTTCCTAAGTACTACAACGATGCGGTAAAGAGTGCATGGAGAACAAGTGAAATAACAGCCACAATGTGTTTAATTATTTTGTGCTCTTAATTGAAGACACCACACTCTCCTCACAATGCAATACAGCTACAAGACTCCTCCTCCTCAGTAATAACAGAACCAGATTTTCCTCTGTTGTGACCAGAGGAACCAGACAACCTGTGTAACTGTTGGATGCTACCCCAGGGAGAATCTGGCTCAGAGATATTTTTGTTTTTATCTGAAATTTCATTTCTAGAATTACAGCCTAAATATTTTACCCCTTCATGTTTTCACATTAGCCTCTTCCCTCGGTGCAATTTACGGCTCCAATCTTGCACTGTGGGGTCGCTCCTCTAGGTTTCCCTTGCACGGGAGGCAGGTTGCCGTGCGCACATCACCTTCGATGACAAAACACCAGAATTACCGCACAAGAGGGTACAGTGCATCTTTTGTGACAATTATAGCAGGGTCCCTAGTAACTCTATTCCATGCATGATAAAAAAAAGCCTCGCGCCAAGCACTGCAGTCACTCAGCAAATCCCTCGTCCCTTATCGTAATTAAGTCCTTCTACATGACATGGCGCAAGAGATAAGGGATTTGTATTTGAGACGTGAAGAAACCGCTGGAGTGCAGCGGTGCGGGGCATGGGGACCGCGGTGCAGGACACCCCGGTTAGTGTGGCGCTGCAGGCATCCCTGGCACGGAGGGACCCCCTCGCCCGTGACTTCTCTTTTTCAGCCACAGGGATGGGGGAGGAGGACGTGAGCGCTGACCATTCCCAATGTCACCTGCAGAGAGCCATTAGCCCGCTCAGCCCTCTATTCCTACATGCTGAATCAAATTAATCTAACAAAAACAGATGACCTGTGAGCTCAGCCTGCCTTACAGCAAAGTCAAACGGGAGCGAGGGGCAGCGGCGGCGAGCGAGGCAGGGAGGAACCGCGCTATCCCTGCAGCCCCTCACCGTGGCCTCCCGTGGATCTCCCTCCATCGCCGGCTGTCACATCCCCGCACCTTGGCCGCCTCTCCCTCCGCGGCCAGACGAACCCTCTCTTGTCTACCTTGGTCTGGCTGTGCGCTACCCCCTCCATTACACACGTCCACACACACACACACACACAGAGCTGCTGACCTAGAGGTGTTAGCCACTCCGCAGCTGCCGTTCTTCTCACATTAATCTATAGGAATCAATGGACATTTCATTAGAGTAATCAAGTGTGGATGCATCCCGCATTTATATCCCGCGCCTCCCCCCTCCCCCAGCTGCTTTCACAGGCTAATTGGTCCTACAGCAAAGACTATGTGGATATTTTTCCCTACAGATGAGTGTCAAGAGCAGTTTTTTACTGCTGGTTGAAATACCTATCAATAGAGAGGTAGTATAAAAGCCTTCACCCATCAGGCTGCGTTGCTGATGCTAATACATTATGCACTCTTGGCTCTCAGGCACCCAACTCCCTCCTTTACACCTCCATCCCATACCCCTGCCTCTTTTACCTTTACTTCGATGAGAGAATTAACCCATTACATTTTCCTATTAAAAAAAAAAGATTGCAAGAATTAATACTTCTCTCTCAGTTCATGATACATTGAGGGAATTTCTCACATATTCGTATTTCACCAGTAGCCTTTTTATTTTCAGTCTCAATTCTCTTCAGTCTTCCTTACTGTGGTATTTTCTTATTTCTTCCAGTATTTTGTGGTTTATATGCATATTGGTGTACAATGACCCCCCGTGAAAGGTACAGGCCACAGCATTGTTTTCAACACCCTTTGTTGCTGGGAGGGGGCACTTTCCCCTCTGCTCACCCCCACAAAGACAGCAAAGGCTTAGCAGGGCTTAGGGAGCTGAGAAAGGTCACAAGAGCTGCTGTCCCTAAAACATGTATGTGACAGGAGGCTGGTGACCGAGCGGTGTCCTTACAGTCAGGGGACCAGGGGCTCCTTTTGGATCATCATTTGACGAGAATGAGAAAATGTGATGATACTTTTTTGAACAAAAAGTATGAAAGTGAAATTCTTCATAAGATCATGGACTTTTCATTTGAAAAGAATTCCACCAGGAAGGTGGGCACCTAACAACTCATCTTAAAATTGTACGAAAGCTTCAGAAATGCCATTGCGGAGCAGGCGGCAGCCCAGGGAAGGCAGATGGTGCCTCGGGGGTGCCATGCTGCGCAACCTGGTCTAGCAGAAACTCTTCCTGCCCATGGCAGTGGGGCTGGAACTAGATGATCTTTAAGGTCCCTTCCAACCCAAACCGTTCTATGATTCTGTGCTGCTGTAGGAGGGCTCCTGGGGCACGGGGGGTGAGGGCCTCCTCATGAGGCACCCTGCATTGGCACAACCCTGCCATGGGTCAGGGCAGTCCCGGCAGCCCTTCTCCAGACAGCACTGAGACTAGGCAGGCTGCAGGAGAGAAGAAGCCCATACGCTTCTGAGCTAAGTGATTGTCCTGGTTTGAGGTAAAACAGAACCAATTTTCTGATTTGTAATTTTACTTTTTAGCTGGGCCTCTTCTAACTGACTAAAGTCTGAAATTACCAGCATATTGTTCAGAAACTGTTCACTCTCAGAGTGATAAGACCTGATTATACCAAGGAATGGTATGCACAGAGGCTCTTGCTTATACTTATTGCTATAACAACCAAGGTCAGCTAACTTCGCTGTTTGTCCCGTTAGAGGGTTGGATGCGGAGAAGCGTAGAGGGGTCACACCTATAGGGAGGA